>VVAS01012159.1:2225-14284 GCA_015103295.1 Ptychochromis oligacanthus
TACGTTGAACTTGCTTCGTAGTACACCCCTCTGGCAATTGAGAGACATTTACAGTGCAGTGAAAAAGTATTTGCCCCCTTCCTGATTTCTTAGTTTTTTGCATATTTGTCACACTTCCATGTTTCAGAAAATCACACAAATTTTAATATTAGACAAAGATAACCCGGGTAAATACAAAATAAATACATTTTTTAAATGATAATTTCATTTATTAAGAGAAAAAAGCTATCCAAACCTACCTAGCCCTATGTGAAAAAAAGTAATTGCCCCCTAAACCTAATAATTGGTTGTGCCACCCTTGGCAGCAAGAGCTTCAATCAAGTGTTCAAAGCAACTGGCAATGAGTCTTTTACATTGTTGTGGAGGAATTTTGGCCCACTTTTCTTTGTAGAATTGTTTTAATTCAGCCACACTGGAGAATATTCAAGCATGAATGGCCTGTTTAAGGTCATGCCAAAGCATCTCATGCAGATTTAAGTCCAGACTTTGACTAGACCACTCCAAAAATCTCAGTGTCAAAATCTCCAAAATGTCTTTTTTTGAGCCATTCAGAGGTGGACGCTGGTGTGTTTTGGATCATCATAACCCAAGTGTGCTTTAGCATCAGGGCATGAACTGATGATTGGACATTCTCCTTCAGGATTTTCTGGTAGAGAGCAATATTCATGGTTCCGTAAATTGCGGAAAGTTGTCCAGGTCCTGAAGCAGCAAAGCATCATGTGAGTGTGACAAATATGTGAAAAACTAAGAAATCAGGAAGGGGGCAAATACTTTTTTACTGCACTGCACAGCATTTATAATTCTTGTGCTACTTTTAGAATGCAAAGTATTAATTCGCATCATATCAGAAACAGTGAGAGAAAATAGAAGCATATTTGATAACACCAAATATATTTAACATTTAATGTGAAGTTGGTAGAACAGGAGATAAGGGATGCTATAAAGCAATTAGCTCTATCCTCCGTCATAAAGCGAGCTTCCTTTGTACTGAATAATACAACGGATTAGAAATCTAACAAATTAACACATCTTGTCAAAATGCAGTATTATTTAAGCAGTAACGTTATCTTTCATATTATTTACAATTATGATCTGTTGTTACAAGAATAACATGGCCTAAGATAATCCATGACAAACAATGTTTTTTATCAGAAAATAATGCACCATGCACAGAACAATATGTGACATAACTGCAAAATTCTGAAGGAATTATCTCAGTTAAGTAGCAGCATGGCTACTGACTTATGATCAAAATGAACAGTTAAGTATATTCCTTATTCATATTTTGGGGCAATATGGCCTATAAATGGACAGTAGGCATTATCTTTGTTAGGCAATGTTAACCCTTTAGGGGACCTTGTGGATATTAGGGTCTCTTGTACAGACTCACAACAAAACAGATGCTTATGATGACAAGCTGAAAATCCAGCTAGCCAGAAGAAGCTATAGCCTCGTAAGACCTGAAACAACATGTCCAATGAGCACTGGTTTAGAGCAGGGATGGCACGCAACATGCATCTGAAAGTGACGCACAGAGTTAATAAAATTTAATACTTTTTGTGCCTTCATGGAAAGCAGGGATAAAAAAAAAATGGCCAGAAACAGTATTATGTGAATGTAGTCGTCCTCAAGTTCTAATGATAGTGTCCTTCACCTCTCCAAACATTATAGACTTTTTTGACACGCTCTCCTCTCCAGCATAAAAAATGTATACAGATAAAAAAAACAAAAAACCTTTAGTGACATTTCTGAGTATGCAGGGTGCGTGTTAGTTTGAATCTCACCTGTTGACACTGGTGTTTGTGCTTCACTTGCAAGCCAGTCTGCTCCCTCAAGTCTAATACATAGGATTCTTTTTGTCCAATAATCTGTAGGAGAACTGCCTATCTGCTTTATCAAGGATCTCTCTGTTAGCATTCAGCACGCTGCTGAGGCTGGTAATGTGTTCTGGGCCGTAATTTCTCCCTGTGTCTCGCTTGGATCTGAAAATAAGTGAGATTTATGGTGTCAGCCTGAGTGACACAGGCAGCATGAGAAGTAGCAAAGCCTACCATCCTGGTGTTGCGATTAACTCCTGCTTCAGCCCTGCACTAACACATCCATATTCTGACCCTGCCATCCAGGCTACAGCTACAAATGAACAGGTCAAACACACTGTTGAGTTGAGGATTTTAGGGCCTGCATTATTCATTGTGCAGCAGACAGAAGAGAGTGCAGTAAATACAGTGTAAATGCTTAGTGTGTGCACCTGTTCATGTCAACCCCACATTGTTGTGGCTGTCCTAAAGCCAGCAGGCTGTCAAGATAAAACAAAAAAGCACAAGCCACTGCAGTGAAAAATCCTACAAGCCAAAACACCTAATCTGGTGTTTTGGTTGACTGATGACTTGTCATTGGACATGAGACTCTTTATGATCTTTCATGTCATTTCAAGAGCAGGTGCATTAAGACAGCCGTGATGCCTGCCAATAGTCAGCTTAACTATAGTAAATGAAATATTCATAGCTGTGATAAACATTTTCATCCCTTGGTGATAAAGTATATGTATGTGTGAGGAAAGTGAAATGGGACAACAGGAATAGCGAATCATATGCTGTAGACATTAAACGCCACTCAGACAGTGTCCTGGAGCTATTAAGCAGACTAAAAGAGACATGTTCTTTCATCAGTTTTCTCTCTCCACATTGTGCAGTGCTCAATGTGGCACTTCCTCCCCTCCATTCTAGTGGGCGTTTAATTGGCTAGAGGAGAGAAACATGGATGAGAGTGGGAATAAAGGCCTTGGTAGCGCCATGCAGAGCGATACATCACTGCATGACAGCGCATTGAAGTGGTGGGATGGTTGTGAAGCCAACACAGTGCCTTTTAATGAGGGTCTCTCTCTTGCTCCCTTCTCTTGTCTTCCCACTTTTACTTCTCCAAGTAAGAACAAGTTACTCTCCTGTCTTCATTTTCCCCTTTTCCTTGTCTCTTCCCAGCTGATGGGATAAAGGTGGCTGCAGTATGAAGCACTCCAAGACCCATCTCCACTTGGCGGTCAACCCTCACTGCCTCCTAAAAGACATCTAACCCCTTTTCAGTAGCAGTGCCCTTTTCTGAGGTACATGCCGTTCAGAGATCTGATCTGCTCATTACTGTGGGCTGTGGCTGGCAGAGAGAAGATTAACTCGATGGCTGCTTTGATAGTTGATCTGTTCAGTTTAAAAGGAGATGTAATGAGGGCTCATGTTAAGGACATGGACAGGATGAACTGGCACCTCAGAATAAAATGTAATGTTAAGGGCCACTTTTGTAGGTACCTCAGTCAATAATTAAGAGACATCAAAGAAAGTGCACCTTATTCCCTATCAATCTACTGAATATAAAGTAACTACGAAAGATGTCAATACATGAAAGAGCTGAATTGTTAGGCTGGCTTCTGTATTAGAGGGGGGTCCTTTCATACTGCCTCAGTATGAAAGGATGTATTTATTTGAAATATACTTCGTAATCACTGTGCACATTTATAATTACACTTGGCTAGTAGCTGACTAATTATGGCCCAGTAATATTCAAGCAGTTGTACAATATGGGCATTGTGATAACAACATTCTTAAGCCATTTTCACACATGAACTCCAGACAATGTTAGAAGAATCAAGCTAGGAAACTGTCCGCTGTTGCTCTCTGTTATGCATGCTCCAGTGTGCCAGCACATCTGTCATCCTGTTATTGTCTTTCTATCATCCTTATTAACCTGCTTTCTCCTCTCCTCTCCTCTCTCCTCTCTCCTGTTGCTGAATGGCTGCAGAAAGCTCACCTGCAGTCATATAAAGCCAGAGAAGGCGGCGCATAGGCACAGTCGCTTTCTCTCTCTCCCTCACCTCCACTAGCACCGGCATTATTCCCCTGTTGCTTTCGCAGTTTTGTTTATTAATTATTAGTTGAGTTGGGAGTTACAGGTAGTCCTGTTTTTGTTTTTTGTTTTATTAGTTTAGTTTACTAATATTAGTTTAGGGAAGAAGACTGAATCTGACTGCCTGCTGTGTGGTTAGTTCATGGTCTTCCCCCTCTTTTGTTTGTTTTTGCTGGGGCTCCCATCTCCCTTCTTTGTGATCTTTGTAAGCAATTATATTTCCACAATTAAAAGTTTGTTGAACTGCGGCAGTGTTGTGGCATCTTATATGTCAGGTTTTTCTGAGTCACGGATTTAGGAATCATAACATATTTGGGGGTTCATCAGGGATCCGGACCTGGGACCTCTCACACCCCAAATGAAAATAATACCCCTAGACCTCACAGACTGATGGAGGTGAGGGAGAGAGAGAAAGAGAGAGACTGTGATGCCAACACCTATGCTCCACCTTCTCTGGCTTTATATGAATGCAGGTGATCCTTCTGCAGCCAATCAGCACTAGAAATAAATCAGAGAGGAGAGAGCAGGTTAATGAGGATGATAGAAAGACAATAGCAGGATGACAGATGTGCCAGCTCACTGGGGCATACATAACACTCTCTCTACCATGTAGCACACAACAGGAGATAGTCTGTTTCACAGTCTTCTCACTACTGGAAATACTTGTTGTAACTTCTCCATAAGATTAGCTTGCCTGTGCTATTCTCTCAAAGATGCAATTGGACATTACTTGGAATCTGTACTAGGGAGCTAGTAGATTAAAGACACTGAATGTCCAACATTTGTATTTTCACATAGAGCTTAATATCAAGAAAACTTTAAGGCAGGATTGCATGTCTAAAACAGTTTTATTCTGCTTATATACAGTACATCCATTCTAATGGTGTTTTCTACCCTCTTCACAACCCCATGGGTGAAGTAAGATTTGATGTATGCATTTATTACAGCAAAAGTTCAGCATTTTGGGAAGTATGATTATTAGTTTTTTGCTAAAAGTTAGATAAACTGATTGATGTCTGTACATAAACATGATGCAACCACCAGTAGCCAATTAGCCAGGTTTAGTATATAGAGTATGAGCTGGGGGAAAAAAAGCTAGCATGGCTCCATTCAAAGGTTAAAAAAAAAAAAAAATATCCACCAATCAGCACTCCAAAAGCTACATGTCATGTTTCTTTAATCGTTCCAAAACTGAAATGCAGAAAAAAAGAAAACAAACAAACAAAAAAACAATTTCTGGTCTGTTATGGGGACAGGGGAAAGTCAGTGCAGCTGAAAATAAAAAAGTCCAACAAATATCCTAATAAAACCACAATTTTGCAGTTTCATGTGTACTGTCAAAAAAGATCATACCTCTTTGGCTATACAGTGAATAAACCTATTTCTCAAGATGTTAAAATATTCCATTATACGGGCTGAGTTCTCCAGCTGAATCCTTGGTGCTGCTCAGATTCTTTGAAGTCCCTCTGAGTCTTTTCCATCTAAATCTGACTGTATAACCATTTAGATAGTCAGGTCCTTGACTGAAGTGGCTCGTACTGAAGTAAAAGAATAAATCATCTTCCTTGTGTTCTTTATTGTCTTCTTGCCCTCACACCCTTCAAAAGAAGGGCAACCAGTGATGTATGAAGAACCCTTTTCCTTTAATCTGCTTGTATAGTTACGCAAGAGGATTCGCACAACAGTTTATGGACAATATTGATCTTTTAGTCACACTGACTTGCTCTCAAATGTAAATAATTCATGAGCACACATAAGTTAAGAGTAAACTTTGACTGTGGGGAAATGTCACAACAACATGCTGCTGACAGGCCAGATCTTCCCACAAATATTAATTATTTTATTTGTGCCTGATTCCTGAGGGCTTTGTGTAATACTATAAAATCTAAAAAAAAAATTGTATTTGTAAAAACTACACATTACAAGTCTAGTGTACAAGTGTAGTATAGTGAAAGCTTATGCAGTTAAAATACTCTGTGCCGCATCTATTCATCTTCAGGCCATCAGCAAACCTGCCTGTCCATGAAAATACATTAACAGACTTATTAGTGTCCGTGCTTGCAAAATTAAATATACAGGAATTATTGAGGACTGATCCTAAAGGGACAGACCCATCCTCATGAGCCCGTTGCCCCTGAATTGCCACTCTTGCCAAGAAAGGGAGCTTGTGAATAAAACATGGCTGCCTGTGGAAGCACTACATTTTAAGTTTATAGGATGAATCCTCTGCAATTCTCATGAATACTATACCTATAATACATCTAGATCAGTGGGTCAGAACCGAGGCGCAGATGTCCCCGGTGAATTTCCATAACAGTCAGACCCAGAATCAAGGTCAGGCACAACGGACACAATCAACTCTGTGCTCGCCTAGAGATGAGTGTGAAAGCTGCAGGGGCTCAGAGGAGGTAGCCGGTGGGCGCTTTGACTAATGCTGGCTCGGGTATGCCTCGTGTGTGCCCCTGCTGTTTGCCCATTGAGTAAGGGCCCAGAGGCCAGAAGGCAGGGAAACAACCCTGCCTGCGCCAGTCTGCTCAATTTCAGCCCGATATCTATCACACACAGCCGATCGATGAAGAGTTCTTCACCAACAGCCAGCCATGCCTGTAGGGGGATGACCTCTTGATCTCTGTCTGATTTCTTCACCCGTCTCTGATCGAGATCCATACTGCCAGCTTAGCTTGGCTTAGCCTGGCTTAGCTGCCCTCTGGACACAGACCTCTCTCAACAGGCACAAAGGTCAGCTCTATTGAAGAGTCCATTACTGCTAAAAAAAAATACACACATTCCTTTCAAACCTCAGTGGGTAAGGATTTAAAGTCAGAGTGAATAGAGCTGGGCCAGAATGTGAAGTAGGATGTTAACAATCATGGGGAGATGTGAGATATGGACATATGTCACTCTGAAATTGATCTGTCAGTCTACATCCTGCCCTTCACTTCATTCCTGCATTTTTTTTTTTGCCTTGCTGAACAAACTTTTTTTTTGCACCACAACTGACAGTTAGGACAAAGAAGTCTACAGTGAAGTGATTTAGGTTCAGAGCAATCTATTAGAGAAACAGAACTATAAGTGGTTCCACAGGGTGCAGGTCCAGGTCATTTTCTGTAGGCATTGGAAAACAAGCTTTTATACAAATGCAGTATTTTATGCATGAATTTTGCAATGCTTTGCAGGTCATCTTCGAGATTTGCAGTGGCACAGTAAACAAATAATTCGACCTGACTTGTGGAGAAGCTTTCAAAAGCACTGTGGAAAGGTTAGCTGTCTTAATGGTGACTAGTAATTTCTGAATGTTACTGTAATGAGCAAGCTTTAAAAGGTATCAGACCCTGCTCACTTATAATCTTTTGTTTAATAAAAAGGATTTCAGAGTATAAAGTCTACCTGAGTGACACAGGATTTGCCACAAAACCTCAGTGAGTGTGCTCTTTTGTGTGCAGCGGTGCAATGAAAAGGTACAGTAGTTCACCCACTCACGTCTCACTGTATATGCAGTCACAGGGTGTCAGTCCTTTCAAATGCATTTTACATCCTGTGATGACAAAGGAGCAACGGAACATAGAAAATGTTTGGCCACGCAGTCTCAAGTACTCAGATCATGTTCTGGTTTAGAGGAGCATTTGTCACAATCAGTTGTCCTAATTAGCATTACATGTAGTATGCCACGTGCATACGGCAGCAGCCTCAATTAGTGCTACTACTTCATCATCAGCCTCTAAGCTGTAGTAGATGCTAATAGATTGTTCGCTTGGGGTGCATCCATCAGCCCTTTATTGTAAACTGCATGACTCATGAGATGGGGGAAAAAATGCAATGTTTCATTAAAACAGCAGGGGCATGCAACAGAGGCTCAGCCATAGTTTTTTTTGTTTTTTTGTTTGTTTTTTTTGCAAAGTGTACAGTGCTCTTCTAATGTACAGCTTGCATAATGTTACCGGTGCCCTTGATGCATTTCTGCGGGATTAGCTGGGATGTAAGTGCTCATGTCTGTCTAACTATACGTTTGATCAATGGCTCTCTTGATTTCACTTGCCTCGTAGAAAAGATGTGCACCGCAACAGAGGGAATAGAATCGAAAGAAGTAAAATAAAACATTCACTGAAAGATGCTGATAGATGACTTTATCATGTGAGAGCAGAAGTGGCCAGAGAGGGCCAGGGTGATGATGTATTGTTTAACAATACATTGGAGCAGTACGTGAATGCTAACGGCTTCTTTCATTTCTCCTCATCTCTATGCCTGTGAATGCTCGTGTGAGTGAGCACAGTTTGGTGTCTTGGCTGCAATAGGAAGACTGATGAGTCCAGATATGATGTATGCCCTGTCCTCCCGCTCCCTCTCCATCACCAGGCATCCACAGCATGGGTAATGATGATGAGGGTAGCCTGGACAGGAGCATATTACTTTACGATGGTAAAAGATAATGGACCAGCCTCCTACTGTGCAGGGGAATCTGCTCAGGCATCCAATTACTGCCCTTAAAATCCATCTCAAGATGACACAAAAAACCACAGAGCTTTTTCACACTTTTAGTGAAATGGAGGATGCCTGCATTAAGAAGGCGGAGGTTGAGAAGGGAGGCAATTAATCTACATTGTTAATATATAAATTTATGTTCATTTGAAGCAAACAGAAAAAAAAAACATATAGAGAAGAAAGAGGTCGAGAAAAAAGAATAAAGCATCTAAAAAGTAGAGGAAGAGACAAGCTAGGACAGCCAAATGGTATTAGAGTTGACAGAAGGAGTTCAGAGGCATTTCTTCGCTCCAAACTGACGGAAACTTTTGAGTACTCTTTTCATTTTCGTCTTTTGAAATAATTGCTGCATTTGCAGAACTCCTGCTTCACAGTTTGAAATTGGTGACAAAGTGGCGAGCGGTGCTCTAAGCCCTCCCAGTGCAGGTGGATCTGTGACAACACACAGGAGGAGCCCTCTTCAAAGAGAGCAGAAAAAGGAGAGCTCATCTTTCAAAACGATGTCGGTGCTTTCCCAGAAGTGTCACCCGTAGCAGAGCCATTCACTTGGCTTGGGTAATGAAATAAAAAGAGCTTTTTATAATAATCACTTCAAGCAAGGGCACAATAATTTAGAACACGCCATAAATGGGCAGGGAACTGGTCTGAGGAGCCATTGAAGTAATAGGCCATAAATGTGATCAAACCAAAAATCAGCTTCCCATTACTAATAGTCATTAGCTTTATTACATTATAACCTTTAGAGACACGGTCAGTTATGGATCAGAATTCAGTTTATGAGATTTCTGCTCAAGAAACAATTAGAGCAGCTTTTACATTATTAGTGACAAAATTCAGTCCAGCTTATTAGACTAATTAGTGCTAATTACAGATGAAAAAGACTTTCTAGAGAAGCTGTTGTGTCAACAGATGCCTTCAGCATGCTCTGTGAAGTTTGGAAAATTGCCCTCTGTGATTCTCTCTCTACCGTCTACAAAAACACTACTTCTACTCTTCTCTGCACTTCTTTTTCCTTTCTTTCTATATTATCTATAACTTTAATTTTACACCAACATGACTGATCATAAAGCACAATTACCTTACAAAATGACAATATCAATGGCCAGAAGAGACAAAGACAAAAGCAAACGAACAACAAATAAACAGTTACATAAAAAAATCAGTAAAAAGCTTTTAGTTCATTTTTGCCTGGAATTTCACAAGGTAGGAAGCTCCAGTAAGTAATATCTTTCTATCTCTGTGATGCAATATTTTAAATGCCTTAAAAACACAAATGAATATTAAATTCAGTCAATGGTGGGAAACAGTAGTAAGAACTGTGAACTATGAGCAATGTATAAGCATTAACAATTACATTTGACACTACAAATACTGAATAAGGCTACCATAATATGGAAATTGTCAGATAATTTAAATGTTACCTTTGTGACAAACTGGGAAAATGACAGCTTAATAAAACCATTGACACTTTCATTTAATTGTCCATTAGTTGCTACTGTGTGCTCAGAGAAAGAGAAAAGAACAACTTAATGTCAGAACAGACAACAGTATTTACAGTGCATGGGATATTTTAAGCAATAAGTGAACAGTCAGTTCTTCAAGTAAAAGTGTAAGTGACTTTGACAAGTTACAAATTGTGATGCTAGGTAACTGAAACATCTGCAAAATGGCAGGTTTTGTGTTCCTGATATGCTGTAGTTTACCAAAAGGAATGAAAGGAAGGGCAACTGTTGGGATTACGATCCCTTTGTGGAGTGAGGGCTGCCCCATGTGGTCCAATTCTCAGAAGAGCTACTGTAGCATGATTTGCTGAAAACCTTAATGCTGGCTGTGATAGAAAGGAGCCACTGAAGTGGGTGACCTGAAGGCCGTTCAGACTGGGAGGACCAACAGAACTGTACACGGCTGCAGGTACAGTCTTATCTGCTTGAAAGAAGAATGGGCTTGACTGACCCAGTTACAGACTTGGGAACATGTGAGATGTCAGTCAACCCAAAAACTGGAGTGGAACGAAGAGGTGTCATCCAAATCAGGAAGAGACTTAGGAACTGATAAGGATTCAGCGAACGCAGGTACAGAAGAGACATCTGCTGAACAAGGAAGAAGGTCAGGAACAGGAATGGAAGTGACTGACTCAGGCCTGGGCTTTGGCTGATCTAGATGTGTCACCCATAAAGGTGACCAGAAAACTGGTTCTGTGTTAGTGAATGGTCAGCTGACTAGATCTAGCAGAAATGTGACCAGGGAGCTGAATGGCAGGGAGTATTGACATTGTCAAGATCTACACTTTCGTGGGGAAACCATCTTGAAGGGAAGTTGAGTCCCCGAAAAAGGTGACTCCTGGGAATCCAAGGGGAAAACAGGAAGGAGGCAGCTTAACCTAAAATGTCTCAGATTCATCCATTGGAGTGTGTATGACTGTTAGAAAGAGCATAGAATAAAAGCGCTGTATGAAGGTGTGTGTGAAAAGGGTTGTAGTATGAGTAGCTTATGAGTAGTTGGCCCAAGATGAAGCAGACCCAACCTAATACATGGGGTGTCACCTGGCTCAAGAACTGGATTAGAGAGCAAGCTAGCAGGCAGTCGGCTAGCAGACTCAGGATTGGGCAGAGTGCTAGTGGGCAGTTGACTGTAAAGCAGTGGGAAATGCAGGAATGAGGCTTAATCCATGCAGGCCCCCAAGCCACAGCACCCAAAGTACCCACTGCCAATGTCCCAGTGCTGAATATCACCGGACCCTCTCAGATGTTCCATCTGATGGGTCAGAGCTGCTTTGGCAGCATGAGGGCAACCCACATACCATTAAAGTCTACTTCTTCTCCATCTTCACATTTTTATGAAAATGGTAACTTCAGTTCTATGTACAGAAACCTTTTTGCTTTTGAAATTAGACTTTCTCTTTTAGACTTTTTCTCTTGTAAAGGCAAGCTGGTGATGGTGGTGATGCATCTGTAGGTGTGTGCGTGTGTAAAGGCGGGCTCTTACATTACCTTACTTCCTCTTTTCTATCAGCGAGGAGTGTAGCAGGGAGGAGGGTGAGGAACTTATCTGTGGGCTTTTTCATGCCACAGTGATCCCAAGTAATCTAATTCAGCCTTCCTCTTTCTCGCTTGTGTGCTTTTCTCATACTGGTGCATGCAGATTGCAAAAGACTTACGTGCTTATGTGTATGTGTGGGTGTGTGGGTAGAGAAAAAGGGGACAGAGGAAGACAGTTAATGAGAGTTAATGAGTTCTGAATGTATCTCCATCTATTTGTGTTATATGTTAAATACTGTACCACTGGGGTGGCTGTGTTGCTGTGCACCTTTGGCTGTTGTCTGTGTGGGAGATGGACACGGAGGAAAATGAAATAGAAAAGCAAAGAGAATGTGTGCAGCCTCATGCTAAACCCAAATAAAATGAAAAAAAAAAACCAAAAAAAAAAATTAAAAACACATTTTTGAATTAATTTCTGATGATGAAAATGTTAGAAATGTTAGTATCAAAGGTATAGGCTGATCAGTGAACCCAATCCTTTTTTATATACTGTATCCACACACTCTGACATGATAGCAACTGCTTCACTGACTCACTGACAAGCCCTCTGAGCGGAATAGCAAATCAAGGTAAGGAAAAGGAAAATCAAGCCTTTCCATGCATATAGGACACACACACACACACACACACACACACACACACACACAC
>VVAS01012195.1:0-11622 GCA_015103295.1 Ptychochromis oligacanthus
ACAAACACCCTCCGTTTCTGAAACTAGTCCTCTGAATTAATGTGAAATATTGATTTAAAAACCAAAAACACTTTTCACTCCTCAGCATTACCATTGTGTCAGATACGATTAATATGTGATACATTTCCAACAACTCCCAGCACAGCCTCCCTCTTGTCAGCACATGATTGCCGTTGACGTAGAAACTCGCAAGGCAATAGTGATTATTAATGTGCAACATCTGAAGTCAAACTCTTGAGGGGGGAATTAATTTTCCAGGAGTTCCTACAACGAGCTGTGACAAAGTACATCCAAGTCCGTAGAGGGGAGGAGGTCCCCAGCCAGCTACAAAACACACACAACACAAGTTTGAGCAGTGTAGGAGGAGGAGAAACAATATGCAGGTGGTACATTCTGTCTTGTTCTGTTCTTAATCAGAGTTTTGAGTTGCTGACACTTGAGTATACTACTCGGGCATTTTCTACTCCTGTGTATATATAGATATACAGTGTAGTAAAGAAAAACTCCTCCGCAGCTCCAGTGCTTGTTGGCATAGATTGTATAAGCCACTCAAACTTTATAGAGGAATCAAGGAGGATTTTTCCAAAAGTTGTTCCCACATTTGGTGTTTTGATAATGGCAGTGGAGAACAACTTGGATCCAAAATCTTGTTTTGCCTCTCCTGCTATGACCAGCCTCAAGCTCCAGAAGTAGTAGTTGTATAATATTAATGGTGCATACTTATGGCACATAGTTTAGTTTAATATCATGTTCATTTAGATCAGTTTGAAAACCTATGTTTTTCTTTTGATATTTGTCACAAACTGGCTCACAGACAATGACAAGTAGAAGGTCAATACAACCTAGAACGTTCGGCCCCTGCAGTATATAGCCTACATCTGCAGTTTTCTGCGGGCAACATTTGGACTTGGCGACAGCTCAAGATGAGTCTGGCTGCCTCAGCTCAGCCACAGGTCCACCTTATATGGGCCAGACGTCAGGTGTGGTGACATTTGGACACCATCTGGCCCACAAAACATTTGCCAGTACCATAACCGAGCCGTAAGTGCCAAAACAAGCCGAGATTAGGTTAAATGTTTCTGCTCTCTGGGATGAGATTACGTAAATCAAATTAATTTCAAATAAAAAAAATAAAGAGTGTGAAAGTCAGCAACATCAGCAAAGCAAGTAGTGAATTGATGTTGGTTATTTGTGCATAAGGTGCAAACACAAGTGGCTGACATCAGACCAGTGGAAGCAAGAGAATGACAGAATGAACACATATGCCAGCTTTTCTAGCCTTCGAGACAATAAAATTTAAAAAGTTATACTCACCTTTAAGTTCTTGGGACCAAAAATGTCATGCTGGGCATCTTATGGCTCCAGTTCCAATCGAATACAGAATATAGTGATAGCAGCTGCATTATTTAACCAGGAAACCATACCTCTCATACAGGATTTACAGCCTGGTTCCAGGTTTTCTGGAGGTAAAGATGGGTTATAGTCAACCTGGAAGAAACAACTTCTATCAGGTTTTTATTTATCATTTGTCTGTGTTTATTTGAATACGTATGTAAATACTTGATATATGAATCAAAGGTCTATCGTTAGACATGACATTGCAAATTATAAGCAGAAAATAAACTCTATCATCCTTCCTTCCATCCATCCATCCATCTATTTTCTAATGCTTATCTGGTTCTGGGTCATATCTGCGTCAGTCTAAGCAAACATGCCCAGACATTTCTCACCCCGACCACCTCCCTCAGCTCTTCTGGGGAAATACAGAGGGATTCCCAAGCCAGCCAAGGGATACAATCTCTCAAGCGTGTACTGGGTCTGCCCTGGGGTCTCCTCCTGGTGGGACATGCACCTCAGCTAGGTGGTGTCCAGGAGGCATCCTAGTTAACCACCTTAACTGTTTCCTTTCGATGTGGAGGAGAGCTCCTCCCGAATGACTTAGCTTCTCACCCTATCTCAAAGGCTGAGCCCAGATATCCGTCAGAGGAAGCTCTCAAGGGTGCATTTATCACATGTGTTCGCAACAGTATTGTTTCCATCACTGTACTAACAGTGTGTGACCATAGGTGAGTGTAGGAATTTAGACTGACCAGTGAATCAACAACTTTCCCCTTTATGCTCAGCTCTCTTTCCAGCCCAACAGACTGTCTGTCAAACTTCCAGAGTGAGCAATCCACCCTTTTGCGGCTGAGAACCGTGACCTTAAACTTGGAGGTGCTAATTCACATCCTCACTGCTTCACACTCTGTCTCACTCTGCTGCAAACTGCCCCACTGCGAGCTGGAAGTCACCACTTGATGAAGCCAGGAGGACCACATCATTGCCAAATAGCAAAGACGTGATTCTGAAAACTCATATAGCATAACGCTTCATCAAACTCCTCAATAATGAGACAAAATGGTCCAACTAAAACATTACATTTACCAAAGCAGACCTTTTTCAGGGCCCACTCAGTATGTTCTGGAGCTTTCCATCATATTACATTATCCTTATCAACAGATGGAGTTTGCCCAGTTCCCAATGAATGTAAATGTTAAACTTTCCTTGTTCTGAAAACAGTTAAAATGTATCTAACACCAGTTCATCAAAGAACTGGAACTCTTTAATTTTACCTTTACTTGTGCTTTAGTCTTTATTTTTGCACTTAAACTGATTAATCTATGTGTGAGGTATAATTTTAATCAGGTTGTTTTTTTTTCCTTTCCTGTATTTTTGCCAGTGAAAGACTAAAAAAGTGTTGTTGTTTTTTTTTTAAGGTTGCAGCAGATGCATCAGTGGCAACAGCACTACCTGTAGCTAGCTTTAGTAGATAAAGGTGACAATTTAAATGCAATCATGTCTCTGCCACACATTGCATTATTACAAACTGATTATCAATACCTGGGCTAACAATAATTTTCTCCATCATGAAAGCCTCTTTCAGAGTGTTGGGCCGGTGTGTGCGTTTCGCTCTATCTTGTCTGTCTCTTATCACTGCTCATCAGCAGGGGAGGAGAAAGAGGTCGGAAGTGGGGCTGCTCATCCGAGGTGAGGAGGAGAGCCAAAAGAAGGCAGCATCCTTATCAAAGGCCTGGGTGCTAAGCCTCGGTTAAAAATAGAAACCGAGGGAGATTGGCATCGATTTCTGCAGGCGTTGACGGCCCGATTGACAGCAGCACTGCGGCGTCGGGCTGTTGAGCCATCGAGGGAATCCGCCAGACTGGCTATGATGAGATGAGATGGGAAGATAACTTCTGACAAGCCCTCCACCCGCCACCCATCTCTAATCACCCTGTCTGCACGCACACACACACACACAAACAAGCACACATAGAGAGAAAAAGTAATTACCACATGCATGCACGCACACACACACTCAGGGACATACACACTTGCTGCCCCCTGAGCAAGTAATGGGACTTTGGCTGGCTGAGCATCCACCTGTCCAGTGTCTCCTGCCAAGTCAAAGCTCATGTGCTCACACACATACAAAATACCTCTGGATGTCCCTGCACAGCCACCAGCTACAGTCCTTCAGGGTTATCTCACTAAATCATCTACCATCAGTAAATACTTCCTAATATCCATGAGACGTCCTGAATGGTGATGTCAGTGACCTTTGTTTTACTGCTGTAATTGAAGCCCACAAAGTGATTACTGTTATTACACTGTCTGCTTTAGTGCACCTCAATGTTATTCATCTCTCTGCAGTATTAGCAGCAATTCAGTCAAGCAAATGTACTTGGCAGCCTATTATCCATATTTTTTCAGTCCAAGGTTGTCTTCTTTTAGTAATATTCTTGAAGGACTAGTTTATCATCCAAAGGTTGACGCCAGACTTATGTTTGTTCATTATGCAGCTGGAGCCAAAAGCCAGTTAGATTCTAGCATAAAGACAAGAAAGAGCTAGAGCTACCAACCAGTCTGTAGGCCTCTGTGACTGGGGCCTAAGGTGATTAATTCATTAGGAAAGCATTTATGGAGTCTTATACTATTGCACTTCTTTTTACCCCAGGGGAGTCTCCCCCTGCTGGCCATTAGAAAGAGTGCAGGTTTGAGGCACTTCTGCATCTTTCGTATACAGTCTATACTTTGAATAGAGACAGGATAACTGTTTTACATTATCTAGTCTAAAATAAGCTAACTGGCTTCCTAGAGATTCCAAACTCACCGCAAGAAAAGAAAAACAAAAAAGAAGACATGACTTTAATATCTTCAGACACAGCTGCAGTCTGTGTGTGCATTTCAACAATAAGCTCTAACTGCAGTCTGCAAGTGGAGTCTTTCTAGTGACAGAAATGTACATTATCTTGGACTTACTAAACAGAAGAACATAAAAACCTGAAATTCTTTGACAAAATGCCTCCTCCACTCAAACATGTGCATGTGCTTACTTCTGCTGGGTGTGTGATCGTTATGGTATAAAATTCAGCTCACCTAAAATCTGAGAATGTACCTGTGTGCACAATTTTTCACAACTAGTTTGGACCAGTTTTTCTTCGATGGACAACTTCAACCTAAGTCCAAACTCCACAGTGCTGAGAATGTGGCTACTTCATTGAAGTATCCGGGAATTAAACTTTTGAAATATAAAATATTTGCATATTTATAGAGTCTGGATTTTTCATAGATGTCATTTCAAGGACTTCTCAGAAAGAAATTTTACTTATTTATGAAAAAATTCAGTGAGGGTTTTTATGATTTTAATCATGCCTGGGGGGGGGGGTTCCTCCTTAGGAACATGCAAGCAGCATTAATGAAAAATAAAATAATACATTACAAACTTTTCAGTTTTAAAAATATATAGGTTTATAACTGTGCTTTTCTAAATAAACAACTCAACAAAAGGCAAGAAAAAAAAACAAATGTAAAATACCACACATTTCGTCACACATGATCCTCTAATGCACACACTCTGTAGCCTTTTCCTTTCTCTGTTGATGGTGAAATTATCCAATAAAAGCCAAAATAATCATCATCGAAAGCTGAAAGTTTGACTTCTTCTCATAATTAGGTGATTTGCAGCAATCTGCCACGCAGACTCTGTCAATCTGTCAGCATGATCTTCCTCCTGTTGAAACTGCCTGAGAGACAATTACTCTGGGCTCCTCCTAATTAAAAACTCATTGAAATTTATGAGTGCCTGTTATAAATTATTGAGTTCTATTCCTGGGAGGGATGCCATTAGGGAAGTGAATTTCTTACAGGCCCCTTTTTCGGTGTGTTTGTCCACGGTCAGCTGAGATATAATAAGGTATGTGTCGCCCTCTGGTGGTAAAAGTGCACGTGAAGAGGATATTGTGGAAGATCCAGTAATAGTGCCAACTGCCCAGCTTCATCCATTTTCTTAAATGATTTTCCGGCTGGAGTCTGTCTTAGCTGGCATTGGGCAAAATTTGGCTTAGACATTGGAAAGGTCACACAGACAACCACGCACTCTGAAATCCACACTTGTGGATGTGAATGTGCCACATTTCCACCAGGTGTGTTTGTTGAAGATCACCTGAGGGAAGGTATTTTGGCTTCCCTGTGCATCTGAGCTACTGGAAGGTACCTCGACCAGCTGCTTCTGCACAGAGGAAAGAACTTGAGATGAACTCAGCTTCAGTCCCTGATATGTACATTAAACAAAAAGACAGGTGTTATGTTAAAAAAACAAACAAACAGCCAAACCAAACTAACTCCAGATATTTTCTGGTTCTTGAATCTGAAATTTCAGGATTTAGTGCATTTCTCAGATATTAGTCAGTGTGAAATAATTACCTGTCTTGATAATTGTTGTCCAGGGGTATTAGTTCATGATGATTGGCACAGAGTTAAATAAACTTTTCTACATATTTTCTTTATCACATTAAGTAGATATTTTGAAAATCAATTTTACTAAATATTGTTGTTAGGTTTAAGGGAAAATCATGAATTGAGTTAAAAGCAAGCCTTTCACAACATTAAACACAAGTTAAAAGGCAAACCTATCCCATCTGCAACAAAATTCACTGACATTTCTTTGGAGGTTACACATCCTGCAACAGTAAGGTCCATAGACTGTATATATAAAAGATGGAGGTCACCACCATGACATTCCCCAGTGGTTAGTGAAGTGTCAAGCTAAGCATTTTAGAAGTTTTCATCTTGATGCTTTAAACTGGACTTGGTGGGAGAAGGGTGGATCTGAGGTCACAGATCAAAGTAGACAAAGGACATGTTTTTATAAACTTTTAGGCTGCATGAAAACGGGGATTTTCCGCTTTCGTTTTTAAAAAGAAATCTCATCCACATGAGCGCCGTTTTGAAATATACCTCCATCCACATGAAAACCCCCCCAAAATAAATAAATAAAATAAAAAAATAAAAATTATGTCAAGTGCTCTCAAAACATGGTGGTGATCATTTGTCATGCTGTAATAGTTCACACAGATGGAAAAATCTCTGTCACAGTAGAATCTTGAATGACGTGAAGATGAAGCTGAAATGATAAAAGTGGATTAAATTACTTTAAAGTGAATTTATGAATCCAGGCTTGAAACACAGTCGTTAAATACTGTCATGCAGCACTTTGAAATATGCAATAGATGTCTAAAAATTTAAAGTTTCAACATCAACGTCTCTTCTACTGCAAATAACTAATGTCAGCCTTAATGGATTTATCCATACTCAAAAAGTTAAGGGAATACCTAAAGTAAATCACACATTAGGTCTTAATGAATTAAATATTCAAAAATTTTAGAGAACAAAATCAGTGGCAACCAAATACATCAACCATGAGGGCTGGATTCAAAATCACATCAACCAAGTTAAAATTGTTTAAGTGTTCCCTTGTTTATTTATTTATTTATTTATTTATTTATTGAGCAGTAAAATATCAAAAATCCGTAAGCAAACTTTTTTTTTTTTTCCAATCCACATCCATCATTTGATCCACATTTTTATCATAATTTGCTGTCAGCTGCATTTTGTCCTTTTCAGGTTACAGAATGAATAATTTAAAAAGTCAAATGCTGCAGTCTGTTTAAGGACATTTAACTTCGGTAAATGGGTGAGTGGATACTAAATAAAGTGACTCTTTCCCATCCCCCTTTTTTCAAGATAAACTTCATGGACCACATTGACACATGTTCATATTCCACTGGATTATAATGGTGAATTATGGCATCAGAGCGTCATTAAAAATAGAAACTGAACCCCTACTACTTTACAGCAGTGTACCTAAATGTAAGTATTCAAAAAGAAATTCAAGATGGCCACAGAGGATCTGCTGAGACTGGGTTATTCATTTTGCCCAATTTCCCTTATTTATATTAGAAAAAGAAATGGAACAAAACACATAGTAAATGTTAATTTTTAGTAATTCATAAAATATACAGTGCTTAACAAATTTATTAGACCACCACTCAGTGTAAGGTTTATGCCACAGCTGCACTAAATACACAGCATTGGTAATGACCAAAATCATTTTTTAATGTTTCTGTAATGGTTAATCCACCAGTACGCGCAAGCTCTTTAATCAAAATGATATTTCTCATGCTCAAATATAAGTATTGTTGTTATCCATTAATTTTTGCAATTAATATTATACCAAAAAGCAAAAAAAAATAGTAAAGCACATTCCTTTTTTTTGATTAAGATGCCAAATTACAGTTATTTACTTGCATTCTTGAATAGCAAAATTAGTTTATTGCTTTTAATGTTATGCTTGATTAATTTCTGGCCTCTCAGAGAAGTCCAGTGTGCCAGCGCAACTTTTGTTATAAAAACATGAATTCGATTTGAAATTCCTCACTCCTGTTCAAAATGGTAAAACAGTGAGAATTCACTGAAAAGGAAAGAATCCACATGAAAGCACTTTTGTCGTTTTATCAGTGGTCTACTAAATTTGTTAAGCGGTGTAAATTAGAATTTTGATTTAATTTTTGAAACTTCTAATAGAAACCAATATAAACTTTTGTGTTTTACAATTGCTCCTCAACTATTTACTTTGTTGGGTTTAGCACAGGGGTTGGCAAATTTAAAGAGTTTGAGCAAACTTTGACCAGTAAATCTGCATGGAGCCACAAAACATAAGAGCCTTATAATGAAGGTGACCTAACCAATCAAGTAAGAACCAGCCTGTCAAAATTACTAATAGGTGTAAATAGTTAAAATCTTTTACAACATGGGACTACTCTGCAGTGGGCTGTTTATGATTATTTGGTACTCTAACTTTGCATTTTCATTACAATAATACTATGTTTTTGTTGGATTTCTGAAAGTGTAGAACTGAAATAATGAAAATTGTTTAGTTATTATTTTAAAAAAAACATTATTATTTTATGTATTACCAACAAATCGGAACAATTGTGAAGTGGAGGAAAAAAAAATATCTGTTTGCATTTATAGGAAACTGCATAGCTCTAAGGCTGTGCAAACCAATTTGTCAAACATCACGCCAAACTGAAAGCAGCCTGTTTTGATAATAAATTAACCATATTGCAGGCTAGTAGCATTAAAAATAGTAAAAGCAAAAAAAGTCAGTTCCAGTTTAATTTTGACTAATTTTAAAGTGTTTATAACTTGTAAGTTTGTGCAAACAACCTATGGGGTCATTTTTAGGAGGACAGTCCATGAGACAGGCTTCCATGGATTTGTGTAAAGAAGCTCAAAGTAGCCTTTTATTTCTTACAAGGTGTTTTTTCTTTTTCAACTACCAGAACGTTAGTGTTGTAAGGTGGAAAAGAAACGGGTCCCTGTGGGAGGTTTCAAATCTCCTTTGATTGTTCCACTAATGGAATTAATTAAAGTGGGTGAGCAGCCTCTTAAAGTAGGGTGAGGTATCAGAGGTTTTATGGACTGCTGATTAAAACCCTCCCTCACTGAATGGATTGACTGGGTTAATTCCAATATTCACTGATTTACCACTGATTTTTCACTACACCTGGGCTGTCTTGTGAAACCCCATCTATGATACAACACATCCATACATCACCGGACAGCGCTGTAAAAGACTATAATAAAGACTTACATATCCTAGAGTATATTACACCTTTCAACACAGCTTCATATGAATAACTTTATTTAAATACACTTTATATAAAAGTATCTCAGCTAACTGCATTGTGTCACACTCAGCTACCTTTTTTTTCTATCATTGCTGGCAGTTCGACTCTTTCTTCATTCTTTCTTCATTTCTGTCATTGTTTGAGGTCCAGACAGATCAATTGAAGTGTTTTACTGCACAACCACACTGCACACATTTGTTAACTTTCCCAACAACCTCACATGTAATCAATGGCACCTGTTATATGGCAACTCAGTTGCTGTAATTGGTCTCACACAGATCACAGGATCAGTGTGCTCTCATCAAAGGTTTTTATAATAAATACATACTGTAAAAACTAGTTTCTTCCTGTTGCATAGTTTCAGATATTTCCTTATGTAATCAGACCTTCCCAGCAGGCTCTTTAATGCATTTTTGAAACCCCAAGCTGCAATTTAATGTCCTGAAAAAGCCTGTGAGTCCTGAATGATGCTATGAAAAGCTCACAAAGCAGTGACCTGAGGCACAGCTGTATATTTGTTTTATTCTTGTTTATAGATTAAGCTTTGTTTAGGCAGTAATAACTGGACTTTACTCCCAACAGTTCCTCCAAGGCCAGCTGTGTTGAGTGTGCTTCACATTAACATTTCATTTTCGGCATCTCTCCGCTGTGATATTTTCATGGAAACACATGCCCCCATTGTGACTATCAATGTCACAGTGTGTGCACAAACACAATGTGTTCCAGTGCATTGCAGATTTGGAGCTCACCTGTGTTAGACTAAAGATATTAGGATAACCTTGTTAGCTGTGATATATAATGCTGAGTTTTATCCGTAATTGCTACAATTATTTATAATAGTAACCAATGGTTACTTAATTCTCTGAGACTAAAATTAAAGAAAAGATATAAGTTAAGGTGTACAAAGGCAATTAAACCACTTACTCACCACCCACATATAAGCATAAGTATTATTTAACAAATGTGACTCATATCCTTATAGCAAAAATGCTACCATTAGTACTGAGTCCCCAAAACAACATATATAGTTTGATGCCACAGTAGGTCAGACAGTAAAATATTTATCCCAGAAAGCCTTTAAGAGATCAGGTGAGATAGTTTAAAGACCAACATAGACTTTTATCCAGGAGACTATATATGACCATTATTTTTTGACTTAGCTGACTTATTATTGTCATTATTCTTGCTTTCAGCTGATGTTTGGTTAGCTTTAGGATGAGATTATGATTTGAGGGTTGGACAGCCTTAAGCACAATAGAAGTAACAGCTTCTCCTTTATATTCTTGGTTACCAACAGGAACAGGCTGGCCATTGGGAAGCTTAGGGATTTTCCTGGCAGGGAGGTCATTTTTCCTCTGAACCCCAGCATTTTACAGCCAACATATGGCCTATACATGCAAAAATCAATAGGTCATCTTAGCTACAGCTACACAGGTGCAGTCTGTAATAGGAGGTACCAGTTGCCATCACAACTGTAACTATGTAAGACAGTTAGTATCTAGTTGTGAGAATGTGGATATATTAGGAAAACCAGATTTTGCAAAGAGTGCTAAGAGAATGGATCGGTTTATGACATCTGTAGGTGATGATGAGGACCGCAGCAGAGAGATGCATTGTCATGATTACATGTTACATGCTATCAGTAACATAAATGAACTAAGTAATGAACCAGGATTCAGAGTTAGAAGTGTGGTCACTTTGGCTGACAAGTGTGCCGTAACAGACAGCTGTAGCCCGTAGACAGTACCGGTGCCTTATGGAGCATTTTTAATGCAGTTTTATCCAAGCTTGCTAGTGTTAGCTGATTACTTAACACTCCACTCTCTCACCCAAATGTGTCCAAAACATTAATGTTGAGACTTCAAAATGCAGAGTCCAGGGTGATACCATAGTGGCCACGTCCATCCTTTATATACAGCCTATGTAAATAATGTTTGTTTACATTTGTTTATACTGCTAGATTCCTGCTGCCGGTTTGACCATTTCCTCAGTGCACAAACATTTAGAGCTTACTTTTAGTGTTTAAAAAAACTGGTCATAAACCTCAACTATAAATAAGTAAAATAAAGCAATACATTTTTGTTTTGTTTTGTTTTGGTTGTTTTTTAGCCCACAATGCACATATTTTGTAGCCAGTCGAGCAATAAACATGATTTGTTAAATATGTAATAAGTAAAATAAAGATGGAGGTGCAAGGGGAAAGGAATCAGCACAGAAGCAGCTTAAGGTTGAATGAACAGGGACTGGAAAGAGAGATCATATTTCTTCCATATTAGCTTCTCTTCATTGGCTCCCTGTTAAATCCAGAATTGAATTTAAAATCCTTCTCCTTACATACAAGGTCTTGAATAATCAGGCCCCATCATATCTTAAAGACCTCATAGTACCATAGTATCCCAATAGAGCGCTTCGCTCCCAGACTACAGGTTTACTTGTGGTTCCCAGGACTAGGCTTAAAACTTTCCTTTTTGATAGAGCTTATAGTTAAGACTGGATCAGGTGACCCTGAACCATCACTTACTTCCGCTGCTGGGGATTTCCCATGATGCACTGAGCATTTCTTCTTCATTCACCTCCTTTCATTCTCCATGTTTATACACCATTTGCATTT
>VVAS01012288.1:1340-17792 GCA_015103295.1 Ptychochromis oligacanthus
TGTCGTCTCTGTTCTGTTTTCAATTCAGTATGATTTGCAGATCATTGCATTCTGTTTTTGTTTTTTTGTTTTTTTTATGTAGGATCCCAGCTGTTTTTGGAAAGTGCCCTGAAATTTTTGTTGGAAAATTAGAATTGAATGATAAACATAAGAACAGTTTGCATTTTCTTAATGGTTGTGTTAGTGAATATTACATATTATTTACATGTTCAATAACCTTTTCTCTCTTTCACTAAAGGTTAATGGGTTCCGCAGCTATGTGGATCTGTATGTTAAGGACAAACTGGACGAGACAGGCGTGGCCCTGAAGGTGGTGCATGAAACTGTGAACGATCGGTGGGAGGTTTGCCTCACCATGAGTGAGAAAGGATTCCAGCAAATCAGCTTTGTTAACAGCATTGCCACCACAAAGGTATTTGAATATAAGTAGCAGCTCTCACAAGTAAATGTGGCAGTCAAAGGTAAATAATGTGCTTTTAACACTGAGGTATGCATGTTTCAGGGTGGCAGACACATTGACTATGTGGTGGACCAGATTGTGGCCAAACTTATTGAGGTGGTGAAAAAGAAGAACAAGGCAGGAGTGTCAGTCAAACCCTTCCAGGTGGCTTTACATGGGATTTGTGAAACATTTTAATGTGCATGTGTTTAGTTTAGTTTTAAATTTATTTCAGTTTACAGCCTTGTGTTGAAAACCATTTCATCTTCTTTGGTTCTTCTGTACTTCAGGTGAAGAACCACATCTGGGTGTTTGTGAACGCACTGATTGAGAATCCATCCTTTGACTCCCAGACAAAGGAAAACATGACACTCCAGACCAAGAGCTTTGGGTCCAAGTGCCTTTTGTCAGACAAGTTTGTCAGGGCTGTAAGGACGTTTTTCACTTGTTTTCAAGTCTTCACCAATGTTTTTACTTAATCTCTTCTCATGTAAAATACCTGGAATTAAAAGAAAAGACTTTGGCTCTTTGTCACCCACAGGCAACCAATTGTGGGATTGTGGAGAGTATACTCAACTGGGTGAAGTTCAAAGCTCAGACACAGCTGAATAAGAAGTGTTCATCTGTGAAGCACAGCAAGATCAAAGGCATCCCTAAACTAGATGATGCCAATGACGCTGGTGTGTAACTGGTTCGATTATTTATTTAAGTCTAAAGAAGGAATGTTCACCAGCAGCTACCTCTTAAATGAAATACTAAATGTTGAAGCGGAGAACAGTTACATGGAGTGTGCTAGGGTCCACTTGTGTCACAGTGATGTAATTTTCACCATTAGATGGTGTGCCTGACAGTTTTTTTGTGACTGCAGAGACATTACATTGCAGCGTACCAACTATGCATGTGCGCTTAAGGTAGACTTCAAGCGGACAAAGAATTATACGAGTGAATCTCAAAAAAATGAGAATATCATGAAATGTTCTTCGCCTTTTGTCATTAAAAAAGTTGAGCTTTCATATATTCCATATTCATTGCATTCATTATATTCATTAAAGTGAAATATTTGAAGCCTTTTTTATATTTTCATCTTGATGATTATGGGTTAAAGCTCATGAAAATCAGAAACTCAGTATCTCGAATTGTTAGAAAATTTCCTAAGGTCAATCAAAAAGGATTTGCAATACAGAAATGTCCAACTTCTGAGAAGCATGGTTATTTATACACTTGGTTTGGGCTTAATTACTGCATCAAAGCATGGAGGCGATCAACTTCTGGCACTGTTGAGGTGTTGTTAAAGCCAGATTTCTTTGATAGCGGCCTTCAGCTTGTCTGTGTTTTTCAGTCAAGTGTATCTTATCTTCCTCTTGACAATACCCATGGATCTCCATGGGGTTCAGTTCAGGCATGCTGGCTGACCAATCAAGCATAGTAATAACATGGTCAGCAAACCATTTGATAGTAGCTGTGAGAAGGTGCCAAGTCGTGCTGGAAAAGGAAATTGGCATCTCAGTAAAGCAGATGGCAGTTTGAAGTGCTCTAAAATCTCCTGCTAGACAGCTGTGTAGACTCTTTACCTGATAAAACACAGTGGACCAACAACATCAACAGATGACATAGTATGCTGCTTTTCCACCATGTAACCAGCAGTAATTTCCATCCACCATTGGTGCTTCCTGTCATATGGAGTGCAGTTAGCTGTGAGGCGAGAGTGCTAACCACTGTGGTGTCTAGCTTTTTCTATGCTTTTATTATAAATTGTTATATTTACAGTAATAACTCTTTTCAGTCAACATGAAGACTGTCCATACAAACTGATAAGTTGGTAATCCTTCTCATATCTCCATCTTAGGTGGCAAGCACTCCTCTGAATGCACACTTATCCTCACGGAAGGAGACTCAGCCAAGTCTCTGGCTGTCTCTGGACTGGGAGTCATAGGACGTGATCGTTATGGAGTGTTCCCGCTGAGAGGCAAGATCCTGAACGTGCGAGAGGCAACACACAAGCAGGTATGACACTGAGCTATGACATTTCTACCTTAGGAAATATGTTGGAGAATGTTGTATTAATTATCAGAAAAGATTGTTGTCAAAATAACAAACACTACATAAAAAACCTAATTGTTGTAAATAAATATTGTTTGTGGATCACTGTGCTGAGGTGAGTTGTGAGATGTGGATTTTTAAAGACAAAGGTGTTTACCCAGCAGTGAGTTTCTAGTTAAAGCTGCCATCACCTTACGTTTTTGGAGAGGGTTAACTGGCCTATATACACCACTCACAAAAAGTTGGGGATATTTGACTTTCGGGTGAAATCTATGGAAAATGTACAAAGTTCATGCTGCAGTGATGTTATATCATGAAAGTAGGGCATTTAAGTAGAAACATGCAATGGTAATTTCTTCATCTCAAACAATGAACTGAAACAAAAGCTAACAACAGTGGTGGGTATACCACAACAAAAAATGTCAACGTCTCAATAACTTGTCATGTGTCAGGTGTCGTCTTGGTCTCATGATGTCAAAATGTGAGCAGCACGATGAAGAGGACTGTTTAAATACAAACTGTCAGTGAACCAGAACATTTAGTGGTCGATTCATGGATCAGACACTTGTTGTGGTTCATCACCTTGTTAGAGAACAGCATGTTATGCAAAAAGTACTGAAACACTGAACAGTTGGACATGTGCATTCAAAAGTTTAGAGAAGGCCAGATTAAGTTCACCTGTAAAGGTTATAGTGCATTTTCGGTGCATTCTGAAATTTCATCCGAAAGCCCTAACTTTTTGTGAGTAGTGTATATTAAGGCCTGTACATACTCCGCAAGAACAGAGAAATTTGTTGTCTCTCCCAGGACTGCGAGAAAAGAACGATGTCATTCTTTTCTCGCAGCCCTGGTTTGGGAGTTCTCGCAGCTTGTTCTCGACACATCATCTGGGCAGAACTTTTTTTCTCATGTGGTGTCCAACAACTACTGTGTGATAGTGGGCGTGGTTAATGCGGAAAAGCACGTGACGTGTGCTGCAGTAGGAGGGCCCTATGAGGACTTCCCAGGAGTTCTGCGCTCGAGTTTCTCGTGAAATATGAAATGTCCCGGCCAGAACGAACTTTGTTCTTGTCATTGCCACCTCGAGAAAACGAACAAATTTCTCTGTTCTCGCAGAGTATGTAACCACCTTTAGAACCACTGACACTGATGTTCACAAAATCAGAGTTGGCTAGCTACATTACAAATTTGAAAAACATCAATGCTATTAGAGCCTGATTCATACTGGTTTATTATCCGTTAGATCTGGGTGTGTCAGACTTGATTTAAGGTACTGTGCAGAAGTGCTTTAAACCTACATTCTTTCTAATGGCAGCAGGGGCAACTCCTTTGTTTAAAAAACAAACAAAAAAAAGTCTTTCGGGATGTGTTTATGATCTGAATTACTAGTTTTAAGTGTTTTGTGAATACCACATGATGTTTATTTTGCAAATTATGGTCCCTGTAAGTGTCAAGAAGACAATGAAGCAGGACATGCTTAGTATGAGTTGCTGTGTCCTTTGGTTTTACAGTCCAAAAACTGGATCAGAATGTGGTGGACACATCTAACAACCATACAAATCATTGTTATTTAAAAAAAACAAAACAAAACAAAAAACATCAACAGTAAATATTATGTAAAGGATTTTGAATATGCAGCTGCCAGGCAGGAGGAAAAGAGGAAGACCTCAGAGGAGGTTCATGGATGTAGTGAAGGAGGTTCATGGAGAGGGTTGGTGTGACACAGGAGGATGCTAGGGATAGGAAGAGATGGAGGCAGATGATCCGCTGTGGCAACTCGTAAAGGGAGCAGCCGAAAGAAGAAGTAAATATTCTGTAAACTTATCAAATTAATTTGATACCAAATCACTGAGTTTAAAAGCAGCTGAAATCTCTGTAGACTGGAACTTTATTGTCATTTGGATTAATCCACTTCTGAATAATGTTGTTTTTTGCATCCTTGTTGTCAACAGATTATGGAAAATGCTGAGATTAACAACATCATCAAGATTGTCGGGCTCCAGTACAAGAAGAGCTACGATGACGCAGAGTCACTGAGGAGCCTGCGCTATGGCAGGATCATGATCATGACAGATCAGGTGACTTGCCTCACAGGCACACTCTCACAGCTCTGGTATGACTAACGGTTGTTCAGAAAACAGTAGTAAAACTTCTCCTCTTGCCCCAGGATCAAGACGGCTCCCATATCAAAGGTCTGCTTATCAACTTCTTCCACCACAACTGGCCTTCCTTGCTGAAACACACATTCCTGGAGGAGTTTATCACACCTATTGTCAAAGTAAGAGAGACACACACACTTACAAATGCTGTACATCACCATTTTATTAAACCCAATAACAAGCAGCTAAATTCCTTTGGGGTTGCGTTAGGAAGCACATCCGACATAAAATCTCTGTCGCACTCCACCCGCTGTGGTGACCCCTTGTGAATAAGGGAGCAGCCCAAAGTAGCTTTAGCTAAGCAGAACTAAGTTAGAAAATATGTAGGATAATATTTATTCATTGGACATAGATCCTTGAATCTATCAGTCTTATTATGCACATAACCATGGTGAATGAAGCAGCTTGCAGCACAGCATGTGATAAAAGTACTTCTGCACTATTTCTTTTTAAAGGAATGTTTATATCACAGGTTAATTTACATCAAATATTTGGTGGGCAGGATATAAAGTGAACAGAAATGTACAATTAACCTGAGGATTTACAATTATTTGTCTGCAGGCTACCAAGAACAAACAGGAGCTGGCCTTCTACAGCCTTCCAGAGTTTGATGAGTGGAAGAAACACACAGAGAATTTTAAAACCTGGCATATAAAGTACTACAAAGGTTTGTTGCTTAAATTAATTATTTCAAACTTCACTAGAGAGAACTTTGAAGTCAAAAGATTTTGTTTGAAAAATAGTCAAATTTTGCCTTGAAAAGATCCAATTTATGTTGCAGGTTTGGGAACAAGTACAAGCAAAGAGGCAAAAGAATACTTTGCCGACATGGAGAAACACCGGATCACGTTCAGATACAGCGGTGCCGAGGATGATGCTGCCATCACTCTGGTGAGTACACAATCTATACTGCTGTCAGGAAGAACTAGACTATGAAAAACCCCACTGTATAAGATTCAGTTCAGCAGAACACAACCGCTAATTGTACCATACATGTGTGCATGCTTAGGACTGAAATGTGTGAACAGAGACTGATGTGCAGTATCGTGCTTTTGATCCAGGCCTTCAGTAAGAAGAAGACAGATGATAGGAAAGAGTGGCTGACTAACTTCATGGAAGACAGGCGTCAGAGGAGGATGCACGGCCTGCCAGAGGTTTGTGGCTTTGCTCAATGCTTACATGACATGAGAGAGAGTCTGTGTGAAAAACTTTTGCATCTTATTTTTGTGTTAATTATTTTCTCATTTGAGTGGTATTTGATGATTTGGATGGTTTGAAATGGAGATGGACCAGCCATATTTTTTTTCCCCCAGCAATACCTTTATGGAACTAATACAAAGCACCTCTCCTACAATGACTTCATCAACAAAGAGCTGATTTTGTTCTCCAACTCCGACAATGAGAGATCCATCCCATCTTTAGTTGATGGTTTGTATACTCCAACTTGGAACTGTTTTCTCATGCTGCGTTGTTTTGTTTTTGACTTTGTATAAGTTGATGATGGTGTTTATGTATTGCTTTAAGGTTTAAAGCCAGGTCAGAGAAAAGTGTTGTTTACCTGCTTGAAGAGGAATGACAAGAGGGAGGTAAAGGTAGCTCAGCTGGCTGGTTCAGTAGCGGAGATGTCTGCCTACCATCATGGAGAGGTACAGTCAACAACCCTTTTAAGAATGGGGAAGATGTAATGATAGTAATGATCAAGATGTAGTTTGGGGTTAGTCTGTTATTTTATATCAAACCTGAATTAGCCAGTGACTTAGAACAAATGACTGAACATAACTGTCATGTTCACATGAACATAACTATTCTTGTTGCTTTGATCTAAGTAAATGGACTCTGTTCTCTCTTCTATTCACTGTTACTGACCACTAGGGTTGGGTATTGGTAAGATTTTAACAGTACTAATACTCTTATGGTACTGCTTATCAGTTCGGTACTTGAAGAACATTATTATCACTACTTTTTGGAGAAAAGAATCAAATTAAGAATAGAAATAACCTAATGTTACATATTACGTTAGGTAGTCAAGTGAACACGTGGATCCTGTGTAATTTTTTTTATAGATTTTATTGGTGTTTCAAGACTGTGATACAGATGGTGATTACATGCAAGTCACTGTGCTGACAAAACTCTTTACCTCTAAGTGAAAATAGTTTTTTGCTGGACGTCTTCTGACATTTACTGTGCTGTAATGTTAGCTTGACTTCAGCCTCCAAATCACTGAGTGACATGAAACTGAAATTGAGAATTTCTGAATAACAGTTGATGTTTTGACCATCTTGGACTGAGTTTGGGAATGCACGCACCCATAACAGTCAGCTTGCTAATAGTTACTTTTTATTACATTCGTATTTTAATAATCAGCCAATAATTTAAATGATTTTGTATGTGCTCTAGGCTGATAGCATAAGATACTTGGGGCAAGAAGAGATGCACTATGAGCTAGGCAATTGAAAACTGTGCATTTCTATGTCTGAATGTGATGGACTTCACTAAATGTTTTGACAGATTGCTCATTTACTTTACAAGCAAAAGATTGTTGCACTTGTGGCAATTAGCACTGTCAGACTCTTGTAAAGTGCAACCACACTATTAAGTGTTTAATTCTCTTAGCCATCGTCACTAAGATCAGGGTCTGTGTGCCAAGTAAGAGTGGCAGAGACGGACAGAGAAAGAGAGAGGCAGGCCCTGCACCTCGCCCCTTGCAGGCAGGCTCTGAGGGAGAGAGAGCAAGAAAGAGATCTCTCTTCTGAATAGGGAGGAACAAGAATGCATCTTACATTAATGCCTTAATCAGTAATGGAGCTGGTCAGATAAAATGTGAAAGTAACTTTGATGTAGCAATAATAAGTCTATTTTCTTAATTTCACCAGTACTGAAAGTAGTATTGATAACATTGGAGCTTATCCATACTCCCATTTTTAACAAAGTACCGGTTTCAGTACTTCTTACTGACCACCCATTTCCACTTTTGTGTAATTTTTTTTTTTTCATTTCTACTTGTAGCAAGCTCTTATGATGACCATAGTGAACTTGGCTCAGAACTTTGTGGGCAGCAACAATGTGAACATCCTGCAGCCCCTGGGTCAGTTTGGTACTCGCATCAATGGAGGCAAAGATGCCGCCAGCCCTCGTTACATCTTCACCATGCTCAGGTGCAAGTTAAATCCTTTGTTCTGTATGCCTTTTCAATTTAAGTTTAGTGAAAAATAGTTTCTCATCTGAGACCTTTAGACAGACTAAAGATTGTAATTAATGTGATCTAATTTCCCACAGCCCCCTCGCCAAGCTGTTGTTTCCAGCAGTGGACTCCAACCTACTCAAGTTCCTGTATGATGATAACCAGAAGGTGGAGCCAGAATGGTACATTCCCATTATTCCAATGGTGTTGGTGAACGGTGCCGAGGGCATTGGGACAGGCTGGGCCTGCAAGATCCCCAACTATGACCCCCGAGAGATCGTCAACAACATAAACAGAATGCTCAACAACCAGGACCCCCTGCCAATGGTAAACAGCCCAAAAAAATTGAAAACAAAAGTGTGCCAAGTAGCATACATGTTACCTGGTAAACTGTCAATATCTACAGGGTGGGAGTAAAAATATATTAAACATTAAGGTGGTGTATTTAGCAAAACAGCTGGGTTAACTTAGCATATCTTGCCAGCAAAGCTGATTTCTCATATGTGCTAATGTTAAAATGCCTGGTGGAACCTGGAGATTATTTGAGCTTCACAAAATCACACTTTACAAATCTTGACTGGGGAAATTGGCAAGCAGCAATTTGTTTGTTGAGGTGACAAGTCACTGTGTAATTTGCTTGTTACTTAATTCCACAAGCATTTGCACATGGTTATATTATAATATGTGCAATGCTGTAGACTTGCCCATTCTGTGTCTAAAAGATGACTGAGGTCCATCATACATGGCAAAAGCACAGTCGCCAGGGGACATAACAGATCTTCTACTGACTGAGTGATGTAAAAATCGCAGTCTGTCAAAAAACCTTCAAGAGTTGCTCTAGAAGATGATCTTGAACAAGATGAGCCAAATTTAAAAGAATGAAGTTTTTATTTTTCTTCAGTCCCATTTCTGGAGCTTTTTGATCTTAGGTCGTATAAAATCCTTCATGTGATAAAACACTGTTATATAAGGAAATGGATGACTTTCACTTTGGTACAGTTCCAGTTGATTGTTTTTGTTTGCTTTGCTTGTCCTAACCACATGCCCATGCTTATTATTAATACTGGTCTCAATTAATTATAAAAATCAACTAGATTATCTAAACAACTATATTATCTCTGAGACTGTTTAAAACATGTTCACTAATGGACAGAGCATTCTCTGCTGCATAGAATGAGTCATTAGTCTGCAAAACAAATGAATAAAAAAAAACAACAACAGAAAAATCAAACTGTATGATAGTCTGAAATAATGGACTATTTCAAGACATCCTGATAGTGATGAGTGTATAGGTAAACCAATGGGCAAGTGTTTTTGAAGCACGTAGGCACAGATCCACTGTGGTTCTGATTTCCATCAACCTCTATTACTTGTTGCTTAAAGTGTGGATAAAGTCTTTTTCCTCCCTGTAAATATTTCTTTCCACAAACAGCTTCCCAGCTACAAAAACTTCAAAGGGACTATCCATGAACTGGGTCAGAACCAGTATCTGGTCAGCGGAGAGGTGTCCGTCATAGACAAAAACACCATTGAGATCACAGAGCTTCCTATCCGGACTTGGACACAGGTACAGTTCAGCTTCTTTCCTCTAGAAGATTTATTGATAAGACAACACAACAAAGTACAACAAAAATGTGTGGTATGTTTTTTTTATGTACATCTTTTTATATCTACTCATATGAATGACTGGTATCTTTTTTCTTGTATGCAGGCCTACAAGGAATCTGTGCTGGAGCCCATGCTGCAGGGCACTGAGAAGACACCAGCTCTCATCAATGATTACAAGGAATACCACACAGATACTACAGTAAAGTTTATGATTCGCATGTCTGAGGAGAAACTGGCCCAGGCAGAGGCAGCTGGCCTCCACAAGGTCTTCAAACTGCAGTCCAGCCTCACTTGTAACTCCATGGTAAATACTGATGTTGGTTGATCTTGTTCGTGTTTTAAACATTGATGGTGCGTCTTGAGCTGTCTTTTTTTTTTCATTTATTTATTTTAAAAACGACATTCTCAGGTGTTGTTCGACCACATGGGTTGTCTGAAGAGGTACGATTCAGTTCAAGACATCCTCAAGGAGTTCTTTGAGCTCCGCCTGCACTACTGCAAATTGAGGAAGGACTGGTTACTGGGCAACCTTGGAGCTGAAGCCGCCAAACTATCCAACCAAGCTCGTTTTGTACTAGAGAAAATTGAAGGAAAAATTGCAATCGGTAGGAATCCTGAAAATATTCCAACAATCACATTTAACTGTAACTTCTCTATGTAACAGCGAATACCTTGGGTTCTTTATTCCTTACATTTCTAACCCATTTCATTTTAATCCAAACAGAAAACAAATCAAAGCGTGAACTCATCCGCATGCTTGTCCAGAAAGGCTATGAATCTGATCCAGTGGCTGCCTGGAACAAGGCTCAGGAAAAGGTACAACAGAGATGCTAGAAAAGACATCTTCACACATTCTGGTTCTGCTGGAGGTTTCTTCCTGTTAAAAGGGAGTTTTTCCTTCCCACTGTCGCCAAGTGCTTGCTCACAGGGGGTTGTCTGATTGTTGGGGTTTTCTGTGATTTGGCGCTATATAAATAAAATTGAATTGAATTGATGGAAATAAATATTAATCATTAGGATTACAGGGATTTGTACTGGACACCACCACTAGAGGGAGTCCCTCCTGCACCACACTTAACTCATGAGTCATGACATTGTTTTTCTCTAATAGTGTCAGGAAGAGGATTGCCGGGACGGAAATGAGAGCGACAGTTCGGTGGACTCCGGCTCCACATCAGGGCCAAACTTTAACTATATCCTCAACATGCCTCTGTGGTGCTTGACCAAAGAGAAGGTGGAGGAACTGCTTAAACAGAGGGACCAAAAGGTATTCTATATTTATGTACTCACATCAGTCACACGTTAATTTTCTTATCAGTCACGCTTGACAGAACTCTGTGGTTGCATGTGTCACAGGTTACCTAAATGAAACACCCTGCCCAGCGTAAAGTGCCTTGCTAAACTTGCTATGATTAAGGACCACAGTTGAGATTTACTATGCAAAGATTTTGTAGTAGATTGCATGTTGATTAACAAAGTGAATGTGTGTGTCCAGAGAGCAGAGCTAAATGACCTGCAGAGGAAATCTCCAGAGGATCTGTGGAAGGAAGACTTGGCGGTGTTCATTGAAGAACTGGATGTACGTTCTGTATTTGTTGCCATGTATTGTTTTCTCAAGATCCTGTCGACCCCGACACTGTGGACACAATCCCTGTTAGCAAGTTACTTTAACACCATTTCATTCATGATATGAAAAACAAATTAATACTCTGCATAAATTACCTATAATCACCCTGCCCATTAGTGATATATTACTAATTACCATAAACTGTATCTCATTTGCTTAATATCTGGTCTAGGACCATACAATGTTTAGAATCCTTGTCAGCAAAACATTCTGTTTTGAGTGCATTATTTTAAGCAATAAGTCGTTCTGTCATGCTACGTAGCAAAATTATCATGACACCCAGAAGACATGGATGTAGTGTTCCAATCTCGTGTTGTATGTTTAGTGGCTATCACTGGCAGCCAATTGGCACAGAAGAAACTGCTCACCATCTGAAAGCAGCTTAACATTTGAAATTAATTAGTGATAAAGGTATGTTTTCATTGGTCCAACCAAACCTTTGGACCCTGGAATTAACACAGGACATGTACTGATTTTATTCTAGGTCTTATACTGTCATTTGGGTCAAAGTTCGGTCTAAATCTATTACCACATACCCATGGTGTGTTTAAAATTAAATGTAAAATACCTAAGATAGACCTGTAACGACCTGTCTGTGGTCATGTAGTGTTGATCATGATCCATTACAGATTTATTGGCAAGTGGACCTTTAATTTGAAATGAGTGGCTTAGAGATGCTATTTCAATCAGGAAGAAAAAGTAGACCAGGACATGCATACTTTTCTTGTAGGTCTTCATGAATTCTGCAATAAGCTCGGGTCAGTCCAAATTCTTCTCTGGTTCCCATCTGTTGTGCTTATCTGAGTATCCTTTCCACTCCAGGAAGAACTCAACCCTTCCTTTCACCACCCATGCTTGGTTCTGCTTGGTTCTGCAACCACACCAAGCTGTGTGGTTCAGTTCTGTTCTTTTTTCTTCTTTTGTCCGTTGTGTTTTTTGGTATGGGCATGAATTTTTGGGCCGTGAAGACCTTTGCTTTCTGTTTTAAAAAGACTGAGAGTAGTGGAGTGTGCAATGAAGTAGAATAGGGAGTTTCAACTCTGGTTGAAACTCTGGTAACTGTCCGTTATTAGTTTGTACAGGCCACTTTTGTCCACTGTTATTTTAATACAGGCATTTATTTATTTGGTAATCCACTAATTTAAACAGTTATGTAACTTAATCATATCTATATTTTGCCTCTCAGAATGTGGAGGCCCAGGAGCGAGAGGAGCAGAGTTCAGGCAGGGCCATCAAACTGGTGAAGGGTAAAGTGGGCAAACCTAAAGTGAAGAAGATGAACCTGGAGGAGACTATGCCTTCACCATTTGGCCGAAGGGTGGAGCCTCCAACACAGGCAATTAAATCTGATGCAGCCAAGAAACTGACCAAAAAGAAGAAGGTAACCTTTGTGTTTTGGTTTAGAGTGAATTTAAATTCTTTCAGCAGGTGTTCAAGTTAAAATAGCTTTTACGGCAATAATTTTAGAAGACAAATCATCACCCAGGTATCCGCATACCTTCAGCATAAACCCTAAATCAGTTTCTTATTTTGTTTGAATGTAACATGGCATCTATTAAGACAAATACCAAATTAAAATGATTTAATCTCCAAAATGAAGGGAGTAAATCAGGTTTGTTGCATTCTCCTCTCAGGGTGACTCAGACCCAGCGCTGAAATTGGAATTTGATGATGATGGTTTGGGTGGCGAGGGGGGAGGAGGAGGAGGAGGAGGAGGAGGAGGAGGAGGAGAAAACTTTGTAGCCAAACCAAAAGCTCCACGAGTGAAGAAAGAGAAGAAGGAGACTGGTCAGTACTTTTCATGTTTCATGTGGAAATTATTTACTTATTTCGTGATTAAACTTTTTCTCTGTCCATCACAGTGTGTTACATTGAAAGTGTAACATTTTTCTCAGTTGCAAAGTTTTTGAAGGTTAAGGTTAGAACTATAGGTTGTGTGTATAGAGGTAAATATGTGATTCATCACTGCAGAGAGACGGACAGTTATCAACCATTTTACAACATGCTGTGATTTGGCTTTCCTACGTATGTTGGATCAGGTTGAAGAGTACACGTTACCCTCTGTGACGTTTTCTAGTGCAGTCGACAAAGCTAATCCTTTTTTTTGAAGAACCAGGAGTTCCACTGCATTATGTGAAAACACCAGCACTCAGCAAACAATGTGGTAATCCTGTTTACTAATTTACAGGAGCTCCTAAAGTGAGAAAACCTCCTGGACCCAAAGCTACAGGTACTCCTGCTAAAAAGATGAAGAAAAGAAACCCATGGTCTGATGATGAGTCCAAGTCAGACAGTGACCTGGAGAACAGTGAACCCATCATTCCCAGAGAGACCAAGTCCCAGAGAGCATCAGGTACAGTTACATTTACTATGAATTTTCACTGGCATCTCTCGAATCACCATCAGTCCCATGTTTGTACTGATGCTCATTTTGGAAGCTATTTTTGGTCTGTTATGCTCCACAGTTGTCACCTCTTCTCTGTTTCATGAATGCAGATGTTTTTAGAAGTGAATAATGCTGTTATATATTTCAGTGTTATTAGAAAAAGGAAATGGATTAGACAACATGGAAGTCTAATGCAGCCTCTGCATGGTTGATGTGATTTATTCGTATCAAAGACACAGATAACACTCTTATTGTACACACTTTGTGTATTTTATAAAGGCTGCCTTTATAAAATACACATTTCGTTGCACTAAATGTGCAAAAAGAAAAAAATCTTATTTTCTTCACCTGTCACACTATGCATCATGCATTTTTTTGCCTTTTGCTTGTCTTTTTAATCCATCTGAATTCTTTGATTTGTTCCCCTATCTGCGTCAGGTAGCTGCTTAGCATGACTCGTTAGCATTTCATTTCAATCCAAAGCAAGCTCCTTGACTTCAAACTGCCCGGGGCCAAAAATATCTGCTTAGCTTTTGACAGCACAGTCTGATGCAACTCAGCTGCAACACAAATAATTCTTGTACATCAGAGTGGCATCACAATCCCCAGCAGTAATAATGTGGTTTCACACAGACTCTGCTCTCATCTTTCAGCTTCCAAGCCAAAATATACCTTTGACTTCTCAGAGGAGGAGGACGAGGAAGAAGCAGATGAAGAGGAGAATGGAGATGAGGATCCTCCATCTTCTCCAGTGAGGTCATTCAAAGATGACTTTGCTTTCTCTGCCACCAAGGACCGCTATAATGACCATAATGATGACGATGAAGATGATGACAATGACGATGAATACACATCACCTCAACAAAAGGCCATGTAAGACTTAAGGAAGGAATTGTTCAGTATGTTCAAGACAGTGATAGTTGTAGCACTTGGATTGCATTCATTTGTGTTAAAACCTTTGGGGATCCTTCTTCTCTAGAAGGTGCAAGAACAGCTTACTAGCAATGCCCCATTTTAAGCTCTATTTTCAACTCTGTTGCATGTCAGTCTCACGGACACACACGTCATCTCACCTCTTTGCTTGTCTGGTGTCTTCTTAAGACCAAAATGCCCATAAATACAGTACCATGAAAACATTTTGAGTCACCCCTTGTTTCTTTATATTTTGCTTCCAAAGATCCAGGCTTTGTTGTCATTTTTAAAGTGCTCTTGAGCAATAGCTCTCCAGGCTTTCTGAAAGTCTTTCAAAATTTGTCTTTGGACATTGGCTGCTTTTTCACTCATAACCCTGACCTATAAACCATTCAAGCATAAAAAAGGGACCTAACTCAAGAGATGAACCAGTGTTGCATCTATACATAACAGACAACTTGGCAAAGGACCAATTTTAAATTGTATCTTTAGGCACTTTGTTACTAGCAGCCTGTCACAAAAACACATGATTTGTTCCCATTTCTTTAGTTGAATCTACAAAAAATGCCAAAGGTAACAGTTCAGTAGGCATGAAATAGTATTTTTGCACCAACAACAATATTCACAAAGACTTCTTAGCTGAACACTTGGTATATCTTGGCAGTGCAGTGTGTTCTTAAAAAGATTTGAGAAAACCGGACAAGTGAAGGACAAAAGAAGGACTGGCAAACCTAAAAATGTATCTGAAGTACATGAAACGTATCTGAAAGTTGTGTCCTTTAGAGATAGAAAAAATACACCAAAGATCTGACACAGGATCTGAGAGATGCACCCATTTCCCATTTTCTATGAAAATATAAACAAATGAGGGGTGGCTTAAGATGTCTGCATAGAAAATACATTTTGACTATGTTGTTTCTTCCTCTCTACAGTTCGGTGCCTGCAGCTAAAAAGAAAGACATAGACAGCATCCTCTCAACCAAGGCAGCCGCCTCTGAAAAGAGCAATGACAGTGGTGAGTGTCACTTCAGTGTCGGTGGGCAATCACACATACCCTCTCTGGAGTCTGCAGTGATACCAGTGCTACCATCTTTTGACATTTCACTCTTCAATCAATTTCAATTTAGTTTTATTTATGTAATACAGTAAACTGGAACTTTATATTGTAAGGTAAAGCTACTGCAGTATAAGATCACAGTGTTCACTGGTCAGTGAATTAATTTCAAAACATAATTACATTACAGCTAACATTAATAAAAATGCTTTTGAATAGCACATTAATAAAAAAAAAAAAAAAACTCACAATTTTCTTGAGTGATGAAGTGATGACATTTAAAAATGGAAGCACAAACAACTCCATTGCACCACATGCGACCTTTCTGTGAAGATGATGAAACTGATTGGCCGGCTGTTGTATGTCTTTAAAATTAGGAACAATCATCAAAATAAATGCAAGCAATATAAATCATAACTGTTAAAAAAGAAAAAAAATGAACTCTGAGTTGGACACGGGACATAAGTTCATGGTACATCGAATACACAATTACTAATTAAATGGCAGGTAAAATACAGAAATGCAATCTGAGAATCTGAGAGCAAATTTATTAAACTGACACCTCACATTAAATATAATAGTAACTAGTAGGCTCAGGAGGTAGAACGGGTCATCTACTAATCGGAAGGTCAGTGTTTCAATCCCTGGCTCCCCTAGTCTGCATGTCGAAGTATCCTTGGGCAAGATGATGAACCCCAAGTTGCCCCCGATGCATTCATCAGAGTGTGAATGTGTGTGTGAATGTTAGCTAAAAGTGCTTAAGTATAGATAGAAGCACTGTATGAATGTGTCTATGACTGGGTGAATGAGGCATGCAGTATAAAGCACCTTGAGTACTCGAAATCGTACTCGTACCAGTACACTACAGGCACAGTGCAGTGAATAAATGCATAAGACATACATATTAGGTTCATTGAATATTCTAAACTGGCCATGGATGAGAGGTACAAAAAGTGGTTAAAGTGTGTAGAAGAAAGCACTGCATGAATGTATGGTTAAATACAGCTTGTAGTCTAAAGCCGTTTGAGTGGACAGTAAGATTAGGA
>VVAS01012307.1:661-13589 GCA_015103295.1 Ptychochromis oligacanthus
TTTTTATGTGTTAGTATGAAATCTCCTGTTTTTTTTTTTTTTTTTTTTTTTTTTATCTCTGGCCCCTTGCCCCTTGATTCACACCAGTGGAGGATTTAAATGTTGAGATATTTTTATAGGTGGGTGTCATACAAATTACTACATAAGCACAAATACTTCTTAGTACGTTTAAAGCAAAGGTGTTTACAGGATGAAAAAGAAGGATTACTTGCCCATCAAATCTCTGTTTGTGTTAATTCACTCAAGCACATAAAAGCTCTAAAAGCAGAAAAGCAAACAATGACTTTTCTAAAGACATGACATGTTGTTCCTCCAATCGTGGTCCTTATATCTGACAGCTTTTTCAGGAAAGAGAGCCTGGACTTGTTTTCATCTTCATTGCCACCACTAGTTTCCCCATGGGAAGATGTTCGACCTTGAATGAAAAAACTTGTAAGAGATGTAAATGAGGAAAGCAGCTTTTAAAGTCACAAACATCCTGTCAGCATTGTATATAGTAATCTTTGTGGACTTTGTGGAGGCGTAGTGCCTCAGGTGTTTGTTGTCCTCTTTTAGGATTATAGAGGAGAGTGTGGATAGATGCATAATCCTTTCAAGTTTCTGTCTGCCTGGGACCAGTGGCAAAAATAAACAACACTGCTGATGTCTCCAGTCCCTCAACATGACCACTATGGAAAATACCAGCTTGTCTGCCAAGGAGGGCATGTCCACTTGTGAACTTTCCTTTTTCTCTTTGTTCTTGCTTTGTCCAGGGTTGATCATGTAATAAACAGAAAGGCTACTGGTGTGTAATCCCGACACACGGCCCCTGTGACAGTGTTGAGAGTCAGTTTTGTGGTTATTCATCTCCAGTGGAGCCACACAGCTTGTCTCACATGGATTAGAGGACAGAAAGAAGACCTCCAGGGAACGTGCCTGGTTATTACCTTTGTGTTTGGCTGTGCTAAGGTCAGTGACTGCTATTCGGCAGCAGGTAGACACAATCGGACTGGTTTTGTTTGCTTTTAATCAGACTCTGATAGGATTTCTATTTATTTTCATCCTGATTGTGTCATACCATACATGGTTCTTTACTGTATGCTGTCAGGTGATCTGCTCGAACGTCACTAGGGGTTATGTAAGACTTATGGAATATCAGTGTTCAGTTCAGCCAGTGCTCACCAGTGTTGGAGGAAGTATCCACATTTCTTACTTAAGCCAAAGCTTGAGGTTATAAGTAGAAGCTAGTTAAGTACTTAATTTGAAAGTCACTCAGAGTGAGGAATCCACAAAGAAATCTTGCAACTCTATATTTTCCCACATCATAAAGCTCCTTTATGATGTGGGAAAATATAGAGTTGCAAGATTTCTTTGTGGAAATCTTTCTTTCATAAAACAAGCTTAAAAGCTGCTTTCCCACATCATAAAGGTAAAAAGCTTTATGATGTGGGAAAGCTGCTTTTAAGCTTGTTTTATGAAAGAAATACTTTACAACTCTCTAAATCCCTTACTTACCAAATATATATTATCTGTACATCATTTGCCAGCTATATTAACTCAGTGATATCTCATCAGTGCAGAACGACATACACAACACATTCAGTTTTCAGGAATGTATTGTATTTTTGGCTGTTTATTTGCAGTGTATTCTTTCTCTTCTCCAAACAGTGACTCTGTCCACTCGATCTCATGATGAAACTCATATAATGTGGTTTAAAATGGCGGCACCAAGGCAGCCAAGAGATGTAAGCTCTCCAGCATGTCTTGGGTCTGCCCAGGGCCTCCTCCTGCTGGGACATGTCTAGAACACCTCACCTAGGAGGCACCCAGGAGGCATTCTGGACAGATGGCTAAACCACCTCAACTGGCTCCTTTAAATGGGAAAGAGTAGCAGCTCTACTCCAAACCCATCCTGAAAGACCGAGCTCCTCACTCGATCTCTAAGGCTGAGCCCATCCACCCCTTGGAGGAAGCTCACTTCCAATGCTTGTTTCGGTGATCTCATTCTTTTAGTGACTACCCAAAGCTCCTGACCACAGGTGAGGGTAGGAATGCAGATTGACCACTTTCACACTCAGCTCTCTCAACACTGAACAGTTTTGGAAAAATGTGTTTTGTTTTGTTTTTTTTCCAAAAGGGTTTTTTAAGGGCATAATTAGGCTTTAGGGGCTAGTGGTGTATAAAAATATGGAGAGTGAAAGGAGGTGAATGAAGAAGAAATGCTCAGTGCATTGAATCTAATAATAAATTAAATGCAGTATTAAGTGTCATTTTCAGCATCTATATGAATGTTAAAATCACCCACTATAACTATTTTATCTGAGCTGAGCACTAAATCAGATAAAAAGTCTGAGAATTCAGATAAAAACTCAGAGTAAGGGCCAGGTGGACGATAGATAACAACAAGTAAAACTGTTTTTTGAGTTTTCCAATTAGGGTGGACAAGGCTAAGAGTCAGGCTTTCAAATGAATTAAACTCTCCCTGGGTTTTTGGTTGATTAGTAAGCTGGAATGGAAAATTGCCGCTACTCCTCCTCCACAGCCTGAGCTTAGAGGATTCTGACAGTTAGTATGACTCGTGGGTGTTGATTCATTTAAACTAACATATTCATCCTGCTGTAACCAGGTTTCTGTAAGGCAGAATAAATCAATATGTTGATCAATTATTAAATCGTTTACTAACAGGGACTTAGATGAGAGAGACCTGATGTTTCACAATCCACATTTAACTGTGTTACTGCTTGATGTGGTTGAGGATGTCATATTATTCTTTCTTTGGCAATCTTTGTGCTTAATTTATTTTTTGCTGATTTTGGTTTGTTTTTTGGTGGTCTGGGAGCAGACACAGTCTCTGTGGGGATGGGGTTTTGGGGGGATGGCAGGAGGAGAGAAGCTGCAGAGAGACGTGTAAGACTGTAACTCTGCTTCCTGGTCCCAACTCTAGGTAGCCATATTTTGGGGGGTTTAAAAAATTTGGCCATAAAAAACCAATAAAACATCAGAATTTAAGCTAAAGGTCCCCATTGTCATCCATTTTTTGGTTGAAAGAAAACAAACGTGCATCACAGCAACACCTGAGAGAAACATGTTTAAGCTGGTCTTAGGCTGTGATCGTGCAGGGTATGAAGCAAATTGCTGCACTACAGTTGTATACAAAGTCAATGACTGGATGAAAAAAGACCCTGTACAACTGATGCACCCACCATGTGCTGATGTGTTATGACTACATTTACTTTATAAACATACAGAGATGAGAAGAAAAAATGAAAAATGAAAAGCTTAAGTACCCAAAAGTGCAGTTCCTCTAATGTCCACTCGAGGCTGGCTCCCACAGTAAGTCATTCCCATAGACTCCCATGTTAAAATGTCCAACTTTACAGCAGAAACAAACATGTTTAAAGCCTGCTACCAAAAAAACAGCTTTCATGAGTAGTTCTCCCCTTTAGAACTGTACAGGGGGTGATTTTTTTTTAAATGACTCACTTATTCTGATTTTTATTTTAGGGTTTAAAAATAGGGGCGTGGCTTCTTTGAGTGACAAGTAGATTCTGACACAAGCAGCTGTAGCTGCTAGTTTTCTGGTAGGCTACACCTCAGCTAACTGAAATCCCTGAACTAGACCTCCGAGCCACGCTTGTGCAGTTGGTGCATTTTGGAGCATTTTGAGTACAATTATCTGACACATAATATGGTGTGCTGTGTAGTACTGACCATCCAGAAAGTTTGTGCTTCAGTTCAGGTAAGTGAAACTGTAGGATTTTATTATTTGGTTGCACCGATCAGCAGGTAGTTAAAGAAGCAGCTTGTGATAACTCTGATAACTTAGCACTTTAACCTCTGGTCTAAATATGATCACTTTGAACCAAGATGCCAGTGGCCATAATGCCAAAGTTGAGGCTTCAAAACCAATGTGTCATTTTAATATAGAGTCTGCAGTTGCTCTAAAATGCATTTGAATTTGAATCTCCGTATAACAGTTAAGCCAGCTGTCTGAACTAAAATGCTGACAAAATTAAACAGAGTTTGGTTGATGGGCGGGTTGGGCAGGTCCTGCTGAAGGAATCTGTATTCATGCATGAAGGATTACTGAGCAGGCCAAACTGGCACAGACCAAAGAGCATCAAGAGGCTAAAGGCCCTGTGACCACAACAGAGAGATGAGAACAAAGACAAACAGTTTGGGGGTCTGGAGAAGGTTTGGGGGCCGGTTGACTCCTAATCCATCCATGGATTTTTCTAAAGTCCTCATTACAACCCTGACCAAACACAAAGTAAAAGCAAAAGGTGTCAGGGCTCCTGTCCTGATGCCCATTAGCGGCCCCTGATGTAAAGTAAAGCGGGCTGAGCTTGGCGTCATCTGTTACTTCAGTAAAAATGTCAAAAGGGAGTGATTCTGAATTAAATCAACAGGAGAAAGAAGTGAGGATCTGAGGCGAGCTCTCACAGTTTCTGCTATGGTTCTCCCTGCAGGCCTCCTCTCACGCTTTTGGACTATTTGTTTCTGACTCCAGAGCGTTGCCATGGAAACCTGCATTTAACAGCAGGTGAGGGGAGGGAGGAAAGGCCACCTCTCCACCTTCACCCCTCCAGCTTCTTTCTTTTCCTCAGTCTGAAGCAGAGGTGTGTTAAGAGTGAAAAGCTGTCACACTGAGTCTTTTAATTCTCTCTTAACTGACTGTGTTTGAGTTCTTGTTTCACGGCGTCCAGAGCGGAGAGGAGAAAGAATTCAGCACCACAAACTGCTTCCAGATCAGCTCATTAAAGCCCAGCAGAGCAGGACGGGGGATATTCACATTAACAACATGCAGCGGGTGAACAGGAGCCAGGCCAGGATTCCTGAGAGGTGGCGTCATGTGCAGCTGTACGTCCCCGGGGTCCAGACCCGGTCAGGATGGGTGGAGAGTCGGGGTGGAGGGGTGGGGCTGAAGTCAAAAACATGAGTTTCCATTATCTTCACATGTGAATATTGTCTGCTGTTGTTTCATTGTCCAATTTACTGTAAAATCACCTCTCTTGACCTCTCCTGTTTCAGTAAAAGTGAGTCTAGATTTTAAAGTGGAATTAATCTGCTCATTTCCAGCAACATGTTTTCCTTCTTGGACTCTACTAGAGTAGCTTTGCATGATTCACAATTCAAAATAATGCTCCTCTATCTTATACTAGGCCTTATTGCAGCCCATCAGTTCATCCTCTGTCTGAAACAAGCTGCTCCATGCCAAACTAACTTTCTTTTGATTGGCTGCCCCTTGCAAGGAAGATTTGAACAGCAGGTGGCTGGGGTTTCTGTGCCTTAGAAGACCATAACAAAATCATACAGATCCAAGATTAGGAATTAGTCAGACTGAAAAACCGTGGGATGTGTTAATCACCCAGGTAAGCCTGACCTAAATTATACCCTGATATGCTAATTTTTCACTCTAACGGGACGATAATTTATAAAATAAACATCATTTTGTATTAAATAAGACTTTAAACTACTGACTGAGATCATAAACTCATTGGGAAAGTGTACTGAGGTCACAGGTCAAGTGAGCAGTAGAGTCACTTTGTCACTGACATCCATGCAAAGAGATTTCTTTTTGAAATCAGAGGAGCTGCTCCCTGCTGGCCATTAGAAACAATGCAGGTTTAAGGCTATTCTGCATTCGCTTCTTTTTCAGACCCAGAGCCCAGAGCTAATTCACCAAAAAGCAGTCCTTGTTTCGATCTGGAGAACCACTGTGAGCTGGAGGGTGACTCTAACCAGAAGCTGCAGCTGGTGGAGGACTGGTTCACATGTTGGGACTTGTGTCGCCAAATGGAACCCAAGATGGCGAAGCTGGGGTTCATGCACAGGATGAATGACTCCCTGGAGACTGCGGCTTTTACATACAGCAGTTGATGGTTGGTACATTACTGTACTAGAAATTTTGTACAGTAATGTACTGTGAAATTCCACAATTTTTGATACCAGAAAATAAATATCGCGACAGATGGCTGCCCCTCCCTGAGCCTGGTTCTGCCGGAGGTTTCTTCCGGTTAAAAGGGAGTTTCCTTCCCACTGTCGCCAAGTGCTTGCTCATAGGGGGTCGTCTGATTGTTGGGGTTCTCTGTCCAATATTTTAGGGTCTTTACCCTAACATATAAAGCGCCATGAGGCAACTGTTGTTGTGATTTGGTGCTGATAAATAAAATTGAATTGAATTGAAAAAATAAAAATGATTTGTTGTTATATTTGCCTGTTTAGCCACTGTCCTGCTCTTAAGCTTTTTTTCATTTCCCACCTCTCTGTCCTCATTAACGGTCATTAGCTGATCACTGACAACTTCTACAAATGAAGTGAAAACAGCTGCTGGTGAGTTTGAGTGATTATATGGAAAAGAAGTCCAACACAGCCGTTTTCCCATCATTGTACAAGAAAAAGTTAACCTAAGTTAGCAGCCATCTGAATACCCCACGAATAATGAACATCTCATTAGTTTTCATTTATAGCTTTATTATCTTATGTTATTGTCATGTGATAATTATGTGAAAGGCAGAAACATGTTAAAAAAACAAAACAAAAAAAAACACCTCACCAGTGAACAGTGCTGAACTTTAAGAAAATAATGTCATTTACATTTTACTTATTTAGGAGGAAAATGCCATGTCATGTTTCTTATTAAGAGCAATGTGTTAAAAATACAACCGAATGTAAGAAAACTAAACAAAACCATGTAACTCCACTTTTCCTTTAATTCATTTTTGCACGTACAGCAGCACCAAACTCCACTTATTGTCCACATAGGCTCTTGCGCGTGTTGATAAATTATTTCTTAAATTGATAAACTTCACACTGACTCTCTTCCTGTAGCTTTGGCGAGATGCACCCAAACTTTATCTAACACCACCTGGATCTTGTCCTGAATATTTTCACTTCTGTCTATGAAGTCCCACAATGACCTCCGCCTGTCGTCCTCAGCCGTCTCCTTCCTCCTCATGGTCATGGTGGGATCCGATATCCTGCAGGTCTGGTGGTTCCTCCAGCGCCTCGTGCTGGACGTGCTGGATGGACACCATGCCGGTCAACAGGGCGTAGCTCAGCATGGCGCCCAGAGCCACCAGAGCAGACAGGAACTGCTTCCTCCGCTTGTTGGGGACATGGTCGAAGTCTGCGCCTTCAGACTGGGAGGATGTCTTCTGACTGAAGCTCTCTGGGAAAAAAACCCAAAACAAAACAAAAAAAGAGGTGATCATCATCATCTGTGTTTCTACTGCTGTCTTTGGAGGAACCTGAAAACAATTGAGTGACAAGCTCTCATATAGGCAGTTTATACTCACTGTTGGTACCTTTGCTGAAAGCAGCACGTTTGAAAAATGACATCACAACTGCTGGCAGACTTTGGTGTCATTTTTTTTCCATGTACCTTCCGTTTTGTTTTGTTTTTTTGTTTTTTTTGTTTTTTTTTAACCTGGGGCTTTTTGCCATCAGTAGTCTTGACTACTGATGGCAAAAAATTAAACATTCCAACACATTAATAGTCATTTAATTTTGTTCCCCAAAAAAGTCATTTTTTTTATGAGTGTTAATGGTCCATGGTTAGCTGGTTTATCCTCATCTGTTGCTGTGATTTGTTGTATCCAATTAAACTCTGAGATTATATAAAGAAATATTGGCAAAATTAGGAACAATCTGTCTTGAAGGGTGTCTACACAGGAAGAGACCAGCAATGATACAGTGACCAGAGACCATGAAATGTCAAAGTCAAGTGCTTTGGCATTTCTGGTTTTTGGGTTCTCTCTCTAATATTGTAGTGTCTTTATCCTACAGTATAAAGCACCTTGAAAGAGTGCTGTTGTGAACTGGTGCTATATACATAAAAACTGAACTGAATTGGATTTGAAGCCGTTATCAAACATTAACTTCCTGATTTCAGGAAAATCAGGTCAGGATGTTTTTCACTCTAGTTCTTTCTCACATGCAGCAAACAGCAGGAAAGTCTGCTTCACAAGCAACCGAACTACTGGAAATACTCTGTGTGCTAAAATGAAAGCAAGCAGGGAGCTTTTTAGATGTTTAAGATGCTGATGGTGTTAAATTCAGAACCAAAACTTTCTAAAAGGTACCAGCAACAAAAATCTATAAATGAGACTCCAAAATATGAGAAAACAAACATTCTCGTTATACCACTGATCCCATAATCATCTGGGTTCTTTTTTCCTAAATGCTACAGAAATGTCTTGCCGCATTTTCCCCAAGATGTTTTCCTGATGTCATCTTCCTTCTTCATTTGTGATGACAGAAGTCAAACAGCAGCAAACACTCACACATGTTTTAAACTAAAATGAGATCTGTTTAGAGTGACGGTTTACAGGATGTCACATTAATCTCAAGCAGCTAAACGATTCCAAAACATCTCAGAGGTAAAAAATGCTGTCAGACTTGAACTTGAACTGTTGTTACTGTTAATGGTTTCAGACAAAAACCCGCACCTCATTCTTTGAGTTTGACTTTAAAGGCTGCAAACAATTTGTCATATTAAAACGTCCAGAAGTGAGCAGGATAACGTCCAAACTGTTTCTTGAAATAAGAAGTTTGTTTTTACACACAAACTTAAGCTCTCAGTTGATGAAGAAATCACAAGTCTGCCTCACCTCGGCCGTCTTTGGGGAAGTAGAGCAGCAGAATGTTGGTGCAGAAGTTTGTCAGGTTGTCGAGAGATTTCAGATGCTGCTGTAGTTTCCCGTTGGGCAGTTTGGACTTCAGGATGGGTGCCAAGTGACCGAACACATAGGCGTCAAGAGATGAAGGCCTGCAGGGAGAAAGTCTTGTTACAGTTAAAGTCAATCTGCAGTCATTTTGGTGTCATTCATTTTACTGCAACACCCATTGACATTAAATTCTGTATGCAGTACAGTAACGTATATAAATGGGCCTGTGAAACAGGCCAGGCCTCCATGAAGAGAGGGTGTCTACATGCAAAAAGAAGTTACATTTACGACTTTTTAAACAGACTTGAAATGAAATTTAAGACCCAACAAAAGAAATACACATCAGAAGTGAAAGGATATTCTTTTCAAGTAAATACAATGTTAATTCAAAATGACATACATCAATCCATTTTCTAACATGCATTCAACCTCCCTCTCCCAGCCACTTCCAGCTCTTCTGAGGGAACATCGAGATGTTCCCAAGCCAGCTGAGAGACATCTCTCCAGTGTGTCCTGGGTCTCCTCCCAAATGGAAATGACTGAAACACCTCTACTAAAGCCTTTATCCTCATCATCATTTTCAGTGTTTCCACCAAAGTGTGCTACCTGTGAGAAAGACCAACTTCTAATGATGTTCAGGTTTGTTCAGAGTTCATGTGTGGATGAACTTACGAGTCTCCAAAGAAGAACTTGGTTGAGCCGAGTCGCTGGGACAGCAGGTTCATACACTCAGCAGCATCCCGGTACAACTAAAAAAAACACAAGAAAGACAGAAAGGTTAAAGTGTGTGTCAAATGCCGAAGGTTCAGTCTATAGATCAACAGTATCAGAAAAAAGGGTCAAAATCTCAAAAAGTGCAACAACCCTGAAGTAGTGCTGAGTCAACACGTTTCTGTGGGAGAAAAAAAAAAGCTGAAAACTAACGGAAATATCCAAGAATTCAACCTTTTTAAACTCCTACTGCTCCTCAAACAACTCTTTTCTATCGAAGCAGTGACAGGGCAGAGTCAGTTTGGACTTCTTGAGATTCAGCCCACATTTCCATAGGTATGAGAAAGGAATATCTCTTTTCCAACAATGCTGTGCTTATACCTGTGTGGAGCCACTTCTACCTTGTTGCCTTTTGAGAAATTACTATTATGCAGTGTTAAAATCATGACATGACTCTGTGGTCTTCTGCCGATCACTGATCAGTTTCTTGAAAGAGCATGGATGGCTCAGCACTGTGGATCAGTGGTTAGAAATGTTTCTTCACAGCAAGAACGACCTAAGTTCGAACCTGGGCAGGGCTCTTCTGTGTTGAGTTTGGATGTTTTGCAGGTTCAGGTTTTCTCTGGGAGCCCCTGTTTGTCCCGCCATGAAAAACAAGCCACGATAATGCTGACTGTCTGAGCCCAGGACACTCTTGCAAAAGAGATCCTTAATCTCAAGAGTTTTACTTCCTGGTTATCAGGTGCTCCAACTCTGGGCCCAGCAATTTTGCATTGTTGTGCTGCAGCACCAGTTTTTTTTCCCAAAGTCTCCCCAACCCTAAAAGGCATCATTCTTCATCTTGAGGACTTTTGTGACAACCTCCTACACACCTTCAGCCTTAAATCAGTCAACACTACAATGGAGTCTTGACCTGCTTGGATGTCATGTACGTGACCTTGGTCCTCCTTGGATGGGGTAAATTTCCTGCAGTTCCTTGTTCCTCCCCTCACTGTGTACACAGCTGTTCCTTTAAGAGCTCCTCTGATTTACTACTACTGACACAAGGCATTTAAGATCCAGGGCAACCATAAATTAAATTGTGAAAGCTAAAGCAAGGAACTAACTTGGCAAAGGTTAAAGGTCTGGTGTCCAACTGAAAGTTTCTACCATGTGATGACTTTTATCCTTTCTACATGCCTTAGAAACTGACTCCTTTGAAGTGAAGCAATGCTGAGGTCAGGACTCTCTGGTGATCTCAGGTTATATCCAACTCATTAGCTTGTAGATTTTGTCATCAGTGGGACTGTTTGTCTTTTATATGGTAATACAGAAAGGGTTTCTCAAACATGAGGGTTATAGTCTTCTTCAATACAAAGCCAAATGGTCACCAAAAATAATTTGCAGATTAGATCATCGCCATCAGAGATATCCCTCCTGATGGCGATGGCGGAAACATTCAGCTCAAGGCTTCACAGTGGGACTTTACTAACCAGTGGGTGGCTATGTTCATGTTTTATACAGTCAGTATTTTCAGTAGTGATTATATCATCATTACTGTTGGATAAAGAGTGTGACCCTTACAGACATTAGTAAGTAACGAAACATGTCAAAGGGTAACCTAGTAATTAAATGAATTACTTGTGGGCCCACAGCCCAGAGTGACTGTTTTTAAAGCATTGCTTCACTGCTTGAGTTAACATCGAACACTGGAAAGTGGAGATAAGTAGCTAAAAAATGTAAAATAACATGACGCCGGGGTTTGGTTTCCTTTTGTCGTCCTCAAGTTTTTGAGTTTTTTGATGCAGTCTATACCCACAACCTAAAAAAGGAAAATCAGCAGAAAGTGATGCTCTGGTTGTAAAACCACAGGTATAAGCCAACAAATCCCCCGAGTTAATGTTTACCAGTATAATAGAAACCCTGCTGTTACTTTTGGAGACACTATTATTTATTTGTATTGCGTCAGGAAGGGGATCCGGCATAAAACCCTGCCAAATCAAACAGCTGAAAGTAGCTTTTATTATTTATTTATATTTATCCTACAGGATCATAAACATCCACAGAAAACTTTATGCCAGTCTGTGATTCAGATGTTGTTCAGGTCCTCTTCTTGGATGGACCATTACACTAACTGCCCTCAGTGTCCATGTCTGACTTTTTTCCTTTAATTCATTATGGTTCCCAGCATTTCTCCCCCTTTTTTTTTACATATTCAGAATTGTAACCTCACTGGTTCGTGGTTTAGTTTTACTGGAAGCTTCTCAGCCAGACGTTGTCTCTATAAACCATCCACAATGATGTTTTTATCTCGGTAAGTGAGCTGAAAGGGAGTCAGACTCAGTCAGCACAGAGGAAACAACTCTGGAAATAGGCAACTTCAGCTTTCATTCATTCCTGAAAAGTCAACTCTGAAGGTTTCCACACTGACAGGAACAAATTGCCTTTTAACTACCTTCCCCTGAACGCCGTGTGCCCTCTGACCTTTGTCCAAAGCGGACTGGTTGCTCCGCATGAGCAGTTTTCCAACAGAAAGCTCCACTGACAAAAACTTTTCCTTTCACTCTAAATTTGTTCCAACCACTTCAGCAGCCTGAACACATGGAAACAATATCTGCGTCTGAACTGGAAAACTGTGGAGCTGCTGCATGTTCTGATGTTACTGCAGCCGGCCGACACACAGAATTAAAGTCAGTGTTTCCTTCACAAAAAAACTCCCAGACGGACACAAAAACCGAGCTCTTCTTGGACTCTGTGGGTTTGTTACACATTCGATGAAAACGGTTATCTCAGTTGTTATTCTCATGCTGAAAACTTTAATTTCAGAAGGAAACACATCAAAACATTCATATTAAAGTCACAACGTGTGTCTGTGCTTCTTTTATATACATAGACTCTAACTGACAAGGACAAAGAAGGCTGGAATTTATCAAGGAAGGAAGGAAGATAGGAGAAAGACAGCCAGACACGTTGTGACTAGAGGAACACAAAAGAGAGAGGGAGAAAGAGCAAGACAGGAAAAGAGAAATAAAGATAGACAGAAAGAAAGAAAGGGAGAAAGTCAGACAGAGATAGAAGAAAGAAGGATGAGAAGAAACAGATAGACATAGATAGATGCGAGTATGATTTTAAAGCATGCACAGTAGGGCATCTTGATCTCTGCTTGGCCATTCCTTCTGTGATCAGACTTTTTACACCTCACTGTACAAATAAGCTGTTTCACTCTGAAGTTGGTTCATCAGAGCTGATTCATGCAGGTTTGATCCCTCCTGACCTCCTCACCTCCTTCTCCAGCTCCTCTCCAGCCTCCAACCTTTCGTCTCCTCGCAGCAGTCGTAGTTTCTCCAGCTGTTGCCGTTGCATTCGTCCCGGCAGGAAGAAGTTCAGGGGGAACGGCATGTGCTCGGCGTACCAGCGGCGAGTCACGTCCACATAGTTCTTCGGTTCGATCCAGAACGCGTAAATCTACAAAGTATTAAATAAGAGATTGAGGAACAAGCTCAAGAGAAATACATTTTCAATTAGTAAACAGAAAAACTTCTCTCACCAAAGCTGGCATGAGTTTCTCCTCCATCAGAGAGATGAAGGCC
>VVAS01012335.1:3044-15119 GCA_015103295.1 Ptychochromis oligacanthus
TATCTGCTTAGACTGTTGCTCCTGTGACCCAGATGCTGTAGAGAGATGCATGTAGTTGGAGTTTTTTTTGGGTCCTTTCTGTTTCTTTTAATCAAGACAAACTCAGGATAGGTTTAAATTCTATTCATACTCTTTATATATACTATATATAAATGTGAAATAACTTCAGAAAAAGTGCAGTAAAGAGGAAATTCCTAAATCAGATGATCAAACACTTGTGTGATGGTATTGGATAAGAAGTGTCTAAAAAGTTTAAAGGTGTGTAGGAAAAATGGCATGTACTTCTGTTCCTTTGCTTTTACAGCTGTTAACTGGGTGAGTATCATGCCACTGCTGGTGTTGGTGTTCTTTCCTTACTGGAGTCTCTTTGGGTCCACTTCAGTTTGGATTGTGTCCCTTCATGATATTAATGTATGCATGTCATATAAGGATAGGTTTCTCTCAGGTCCAAAGACTTTCTTAAGTCTGAGAATTGTGAAACACACTACTATAACCAACACATCAATAACCAACCATTATTATCACCACACAGCTACACAAATAAAGTCAGTGTCCTTCACCTGTCAGTGTTCTGCTTACTCTTTGCTTTGTACCTGCTCTTATACAACACACCTGAGACCTTTGTTGTCACTTGCAGCTACTGCAGCTGTTCATGTACCATTAACAAAGCCCCACCTCTACTCTAGCACCTGCCTTCAGACTTTTAGTCCTTATTACTCTCCAATTACTGCTGTGATCAGCCTCATTTCTCTTCCTTGTGGCGAGTGATGCAGTCAGAGCATGAATACGTGGCCATAGCCAGCTACTGTATGAGGTCACCAAGGTGTGGACCCCTGTAATTTTTTAAAGAGTAAAACATAAAATCACGCAGGGCCTGAGGGTTGTTTTGGCTTGCCATGAACAGTCAACCTGACCAATAACCATATCAGGCACTTCAGCTTCAACAGCAACGTAATCTACCATTAAATATTGTATATGACTGTGAGATGGGCCACAGTCATCTGTAGTACTTGTACTGTAGACTATATTAAGTATATTTTGATGCTTCAGTTTTTGTACTTTTAATTCAGTAGGACTTTTAATGTGTGACTTTACTATTTCTAAACTGCATTACTTTTCTTTTTACATAAGTAAAGGATCTAAATACTATTTCCACTACGATGCAAAACACCTACTCAGTATGAAACTATTTTTAGACTCCAGTGCAGATACAAATTTAATCTAATAGTCTTTGTATTAGAGCGTAGGAATTGCACAAGTACAATGTTGTATTAAGGCCACTGAAGAAAAAGAAATAAGGGGCTGGGTGGTGTGGAGGGGGATAAATTTTACATTCACAAGAAATAGCAAATTTACAAGATGATGTTAGAACACCAACAGAACATCTTTTCAATCATATTATTGAGGTAGACACAAACTACAAGCTCATTTTCATCAAAAAGAATCATCCTGGACTAACAACATTCTGGTTGTCTGTAATATGAGTTTTGGGGACACTACACTGTATAAGAGCTGAAAGTTGATGCTTAATATGTATTTATTGTGTTTTTTCCATGTTTCACTTTGTAGATGGTCCCTGCACACTCATCTCACAGCCATAGATGGTATTAAAGATGGACGTAGCTTCTGAGTCTGAAAAGTGAAGCCAATGTGGAAGTGCCTTAAAGCTGCATTGTTTTTAATGGCCACCAGGGGGGTGATACCTGCAGCTGCAAAAATACGTCTGGTCCTATAGAAATCTATGGGAAAATGGCCTCATGTGGCCAAACACTACATTTTGAGGGTGGTGAGAGCAACAACAGTAAAGTTGTAGCCAGATTGCGAAACAATGGCCCAAACTCCACACCCTGTAAACCCAGTAAAGCCAAGGGGAGCTACAGATTGAACTAACAATCCTTTGTAGTTTCATCAGTACCTGAGGTCTTTCAGATCAGCCAAGTTTTCATCCAAACACCTTCAAATTTTAATTGAATTTCAATAAACTCAGAGATGATAGAAGATGTACATTAGTGTCACACTGATTTCGTTTAGATGTCATTTTATACCTTGACACGATAATACCATATATCAATTATTAACAGTATGTTTTCAGTGTAATTGTTTTTTGATTAAACAGTGTCAAATCTAAGACAGCCATGCTTATCTAATTCGACTGTGGGACTCTCTGCTCATTTCCTGTCTTGTCTCTACTGTTGACTTGTTATTAATTACATAAAATGCCCCAAAATACCTTGGGGGGGGAAAAAAGTAAACAAATAAAATATATATAAAAAAAGATGACACTAATGGAATCAAATCCAAGAACAGAGAATGAAAACTTCCAAAAATAGGAAGAGCAATTTAGCAAATACACAGTATGGTGAACTAGGATGAAAGTGTTACTCAATTCTTTTGAGATCATGAATCGATTCAGTACTGATTAATTTCATGAACTTTATGTCTGATTAGCGTAATCACAGCTATGGTGATGAGTGTTTGGCTGCTCTGTTTAAAATGATAACGTGAGACAGACAGTTTGAAGGCTTAACGTGTGATGCACGTTCCCTAATTACCAAGAACTCTGTAAAAATGTGGGTGCCTTGCTTCCTTTAAAAATGTGTTCACTCACTGCAAACACGTTCATTCTCAGTTTGTCCTTCATCTATTACATATTGTGCCTTTCTCATGAGACCTTATATTTAGTATTCAAGAACTGGTTTTATCGCAAGCTGTAAGTCAAAGAGAACCCGCCCGCTGACCTCTTCAGTCTCTCCTGACTTCATATCCACACTGACCTCCTGTCCGCACACTGAAGCAAAGGCAGCTGGTGTGACGCATTAATGTCAGCTCCTGTAGCGCAATTCAGTTCCTGAAACATCAAAAGGCAGTAAAAACAAGAGAAGTAGTTAAACCATTTTTATGCAGGACGGTGCCCAGGAGGTGTGAAGGATAAATCTTTTTGATATACAGTGGGGTCTGAAAGTCTGAGGCCACTCATGAACACACTTGTTTTGCCTTCCTCTCAAATTAAATGTTGAAAAGATTTAATTACAAATGATAATACCAGCTTAATAACTTGACAGAAAAGTCAAATCTCTTCTAAATGTGTATGATTTTTGAATATCATCATATTCGCTCAGCCTGCCTTTGCTTTAATGGCAGCACACGGATTCCACAAGTCTGCTAAGTTTGAGACCTGATGACCAAGTCGAGACCTCCTTGTGCAATAGTCTCATGACGCTTATGAAATAGTCACAATATCTGTCTAAATGCTATTGATTTGTTTTTGTGGAAACATATTTTCCACTTTTTCATGTACACAGAAATTGTGTCCATTTCATTTATCTCCATGGACAAGAAATGTAGATTTTCAGTCTGATGTCACAACAAAGTCAATATTAGCAGTTATAATTTAGTTTTTACTCGCTGTTTTGTTTGCCACTTGTTTTTGCTAAGCCTTACCTCCACTAATTCAAGTCACAGAGCTTAATCTCGGGACCGTGTTTGTGGTGCTGGTTCCTCTTGGAGCATTTTTAATGGAATTATCTGACAAATAATATGGCTTGCTGTGAGGTGCTCCACAAATCTGGCTTTTATGGAAGAGTGGCAAGAAGAAAGCCATTGCTGAAAGAAAGCCATAAGAAGTCCCGTTTGCAGTTTGCCACAAGCCATGTACAGAAATGAGTACATTAGGGGACGCCTCAGGTTGAGCGGTTTGGAGACAAAGTAAGAGAGGCAAGGCTGAGATGGTTTGGACATGTGATGAGGAGGGACAGTGTATAGACTGGACAAAGGATGTTGAAGATGGAGCTGCCAGGCAGGAGGAAAAGAGGAAGACCACAGAGAAGATTCATGGGTGTAATGACAGAGGACATGCAGAGGGTTGGTGTGACAGAACAGGATGGAAGATGATTTATCTGAACAGGTAGATCAAAACCACCTGATTGTCACTCGAAAACTTCTTCAACAGTATAACTAAAGATAACACAGTGAGAATACAGGAGTTAACAATGCTCTTGCTTGATCCATGCTGACATGATTACTGCAGAGTTCTAAAATACTTCTTTCTAATTTTGTGACACAATGTGTGCTTTTAAAAGCTTCTAACTCATGAAGCTGATTGGTTTGAATGAATTTCATGGGAATTTCTGCCCTTAGTTTAAAACAAATTAGCTACAGTTCCAACTACTATGGAGCAAAAGTGAAAACACATTAACTAGCCACCATTAACTAGGATTTACATTACTAGCTGTATTAGCACTTGCAATTTGTCAAAGCCAACGTGACAAATTTAAGAAGATGTGCAAGATGTTCAAACACTTTATTCTGGGTTTTCTCAAAATCAAGGGACTTTTATTGCAGCGGCACTTTGCTTCGTTTTAAAGAAATTTGCATACTGGAATTCATTAGCATTCAGCAACAACACATCCCATGAGTGTTGGTCCATTGTACACTGTCACAGCTGTTGAGGTCGAGAGCAAGGAAATACAAATTGTGCTTTGGGCACAAAGAGATTTTCCGGCAGCTTCACGTAAAAGAAAACAGATAAAAAGTCGAGCTGACAAGAGAAAACGCCGGGTCACAGAAATGAAAAGGCCATCAACACCCATCACTGAGGAAAATGAAAGGAACACACAATGAGGATGTGACAAAAGCCTGACAGCCTCATCTGGATGTACTGAGGGATTCATATTGTAGAGAAGCAGCATAGCAACGATTTGCCTGACCAGCTCTGGGTGTTTTTGATTGCCAGCAGCAACCCTTTACTCTCAAGGATGACTCAAACAGAACAGAGGATGAATCAGTTTTGTTTGTACTGCCTTTTTTAAAAAAAAAGAAAAAAGAAAAATGTTATGGTCTATTTCTACACCCAGTATGATCCTAATGCCGTATTGACCCAGGTATAGGATGATCCTAAGTACCATTTGACCCATTTTCCAACATCTGTTTTTCATGGTCCATAAACACTATGAACCTCATTTGAAAGTTTCCCAGACACACTTTTAATTCAAGAAATGAGTCCTTTCTTTTGAACCGAGACACGAAATGGTAAAACCCATGTTAGTGTATCTTTTCTGTGAGATACATACTCTCGTCTCCTGTTGGACTCTTGAAGCTCAGTGAAAGCAGAGAAATACACTCCCACAAAGCATCTTATAAGATGTAATGTGAAAGGTTTAAATTAGTAACTTCCATTGCAATCAGCACTATCATTTAGAGGGCTTTCATATCTTAGAGTTTTGTTTATACTAGTGGGAATAATGATGTTGTCTGTGGAAGTAACAGAGTGTGAAAAATGTTGTTTTTCAGTAAGTGATTAACAGAAAAAAAAGGATGTCACTACATTTTACGTGATGTCTTGATGTTTGTGTTGCTCTGTTCTCAAGGTTTCTCTCCTTTTTTGTATTGTACACTGATTCATAAGAACTTTGAGCTGCTGGAGCACTTAATTATTAATTCCCACCTGCTCCTTCGTCTCATTTTCTTCTATTTGCTTCTTCTCCTGGTATTTCTTGGTTCTGGGGTTTAGGGTTTGATAATACAGGAAAAATAAAAAGGTGGTATTTTATTATCTTTACCATTGTCCTGAAAAGCAACTGAGATCGCCATGTGACCGTTTTACCAGAGGTAGAAAAAAAGAGCTTTGAATGTAAGAGCAGAAAAGTGCAGAATTTGACATAACAGGTACAGTATAGTGTTTTCAGTCTTCAATACACACTGAGTATATACCTGTTATGCTGCTCAGTGCCCCATTTGTAACATTATGTGCTGTGAGATGTTTGCTCTTTGTAGTTGTCTCAATGACTCCTGCTGCTTTCATGATTAATCATCTCAGAGTCACCTGCAGGTGAATATGCTGCTGATTATGGCTGTTCCAGGTACGGTTGCAGAAAAAAATAATTGTCAGCCCTTTGGATTTTTCTATATTTCTGCATAAATATGACCTAAAGCATCATGTGACTGTCACATATAACTCCTCACAGTAGAATAAGAGAACTCAGTTAACCAAATGAAATGAAATGCCACCTCCAGCTCCACTTCATGTCTTTTTGTCAGTGTTAGATGTAGATTATTTGAAGAAAATCAGGCCACCCACTCACACCTGGTTGTCATCCAGCTGACTGAAAACACCTGATTCTAATATGACCTTCAAATTAACTTCTAATCCTCCAGGTTTGTATATATTTTCCCCATATTAATATGTGATATTTTGCTAATTTTCCTGGGTTCTCTTTTTCTTCTTTTAGGACTTGTGTGAAAATCTGCTATTCTTTTAGGTCATAATTATGCAGAAAATTAGAAATCTCATAGGGTTCAACTAACTTATACTGCAAATGCAGCTAATTTAGTATGCCTGCAGTGATACTTGAAAAGCCTATATTTATATTTATACATTTGTCAACGTTTTCATCTCTCAGCTTCTTCTCCTCTCTGTCTCATGCCTCACTTGCCTTATTTTTTTAATCATCAACATTGTCTCTTCCTTTTTGTGGTTGCTGTCATCATTATGTTATTTGGATTTTGACTCCATCTTGGTGCCTGCATGTGAACTCACTGAGACGATAACACTTTGGCAATCTGCCTGCCTCGATCTCTCCATGCTTCGCACTAGTCTCTCTGCTCTCTATTATTCGGCTGCTGGCTTCCCTCGCGTCTCATCTCCCGTGCTGCCATTCTGCTCTTGAAAACCAGCACAATCAACTTATTTTATCACCACAAGCATGCTTTAGATGGAGCACCGGAATAATTACCGGCTGAGGCCTTTCTTTCAGCTCTGCCGGGTGCTGTGGCTCTCTGGGGGGAACAATTGTATTTGAAGCTGAGCATCTTTCACCTGATTTCTGGAATTAAAAAAGCAGCATCTGAATATACAGCTCTTTAGCCCCTGAGGCAGCAGGAGGGCTAAGTAGGCCCTTAAAAACCTGGAATTAATGGTTTATTTATAGTTGCAATTTTTAAATTTCACATGATTAGCATTATAATTCTTTCCACATTTTCCAGGAGAGAACACATTTCGCCTGGTGTTGTTTTTTAACAACACCTAGTACCAAAGAAAATAATACTTAACCTTTAAACAGTGTGTAGATGTTTCCTAAGGTTTGACATGTTTACCACTGATAAACAACATGTAACAACTTTTTTGATTTTAGAAGGAAAATATTGTTGTTGTTTTGTTTTGTTTTTTAACATCAAAAGGTGTTCTAGTTCAACAACATGGACACCTTCCGTGGCATGGATGACTAGTTGCATGGCAGACTTTGAGGAATTTTCTGTAAGAATGCAGTCTGTCTAGACATGGACTCCAAGGCTGTTACATTAATAGATTTTCACTATAAATTATTATAACGATAATATTGCAGTAAGTACAGAAAAAAGAAAAAGAAAAAATAAATGCTGCTGGTCAAAATCATCCTTAACTACATTTATGGCGGTGTTCCATGGATCAAGAGTTTTGACACTGGGGCAATGTGAACTGGGTGGGTGCCGGGTGGTGGTGGTTACATATTAAATTAGTACATACCATTACCAGAATGTAACAGCACCAATAAGCGTATAAAGGACAATAAAACATCCAAAAAAACGGGACTGAAAAAAGAATGTATTTCACTCCTAAGGCCCCAGTCACACAGGCCTAGAGACCTGTTGACCATCTGGCAACCACCGATCGTGAGGGAAAAATGTCTATTTCCTGATCAGTTTTGAATGGTTGCTGGAAGTCGTTGTGAAACTGATTGCTAAAACTGCATTAACGCAGGCCTAGAGACTGGTCAGTGACCCCCTGGTAGCCACCAGTCACTAGGGAAAAGTGTGTATTCTGCACTTTTGGTTGGTGAATGGTTGCTGGAGGTCGCTGGCAGTTGCTAGAGTGAACCTGCTGTAGTCGCTAGCAGGTTGCCCCAGTCACCCTTGACACCAACTTGTCTGTAACCATTTGAAAACTACTTGCCAGGTGGTAGTGAAACCATGAAGAGTGCAACACAAACCAGAAGTGTTCACCTTTTGATATATGTTGGTTGAAGCGGTAAGGCACAACTTTTACTTTGAAGGCAAACGTTCTCCGTTTCCGGGTTGCATAGCACTTATTTCAAGTTTCACTACAGCAAATGCAGATAAGTCAGCATCTTCCATGCAATCTACAGGCGATGATGGCGGTTGCTAGCGACCAAAGCAATCACAAGGAGGTTTTTGGTGCAGCACCTTCTTTGCAATCAATTTCCACCCAGCGACAGCCAGCAACCTCCAGCAACCAATTGCCAGCTGGTGAGGGAATACACATTTTTTTTCCCCCCTAGTGACAACAAATTAGTAATTAAATTAAAAATTAAGCCCTCAATACTTTTTCCATCTGCTTCGCTGAACAACGTAACTACAGCCTAATAGCACGTACGTAAATGACTCAGTCTAACTTAACAGGTTTGCTCTGGGAAGTGAATCTCTCCTGGTGAGTGAAAAGCTGCTGCAGCAGTTACAGAAAAGTGAATGCCATTAGCAGCTGTCACCTTACTTTAGTCAGCCATAAAGTGTGTAGTTAACAGAGGCTGAAATACAGAGCGAAGACAGCTATGATAAACTGGACAGCCGTTGTATGAATGGCTGTACATACGTGTGTTTTTGACATGATAGAAATTTTTTCTTTTTCATTTAAATTACAGTAATTGTTATTACTTATTTATTACAACACCCTGTGTAGAGACAGCCCTTTTAAAGCATTCTGTCTTTTTGCTAAACTGAAATCTGACTGCTTTTCCTGAACTGCATTATTCATTCTTAATTAATTAAATGTTATATAGTGTGGTTAGTAGCATTTTTTTCTCAGTAACTGCAAAGAATTTATACTACTTCTTAAATCATTATTATTATTTATTTACATGGCTCAGTTACAGTAAGCTACCTCCCCCAACACTGTCTGTATGTAACTGCATGTTATGGTGACAGTGAAGACAGTGCTATACTTAAAGCATCTGGGAATATGTGAAGGTCTGATTGTGTCCCAGGGACGTAAATTTTGCCATCAAAGGGCGAATGCAAGACAGCGGATGTCTGTGTGGCCTGCAGTTTGTTGTGACTGAGTAGAGTATGCAGACATTACACTACAAGGGGCCTAGCTACACGTCCTTCAAACCCACTACAAAAAAAGAAAAAGAAAGAAAAGAAACCATAATGGGTTGTTTCAGTTTTAACTTTTTCATATTGTTGAAGGCAAATTGTTTGACACCACGTTTAGGTTACGTCTCCAGGAAACTAATATAAATGAGTGTGAAGTTCTCTAAATTCGAAGACTGTGTGTGAGAGTCTGTTTGGCTTCATCTTTTGATATCTGGCAGATTTCCACATCAGATTTGGGGCAGACAGGAGAGTCAAGCTGAGCCAAGCCTGCTTTAAGAGTTTGGGAATCTAAAGTGTTTTGATTCAGGTGTAGTGTGTGTGTGTGAACATGAGTCATGGTTAAGTGTGCAGACTTCACGCTGAGTGTGTTTGTGCGCCATCGTCTGTCTTCATCTTTCCTGCGCAAACTCTCCTCCTTCCTCTCCTCCCTCTTTCTTTTCAGCAGATTTCTGTCTTTTCTCTCTGCTTCTCTATCATCAAATCAACCTTCCTGTTTGCCACTCTGCCCTCGTGGGAGCTCATTTTCCTGCTCCCGATTTCGTCTCACTCTTCTTCTATCAATTATTTTCATATTGCTTCGCTTTTGAAAGGAGGCAGACTTGGCCAAGAACAAGGTCGTCTCCGAGGCTTCGCACTACGTTTCACTGTTTGCTCTCGCTGCTGAAATGAAACCCCGCCCCCTTAATCATGACAGTATTCTTTTTCCTCTTCTTAATCGTCCTTGGCGGTCCTATTGAAATCAAAAACCAGACAACCTTGCACTCTGCCTCTTGGAGCCTCTTCTTTGTGTTTACTTGAAAAATCTGGATCTGTTTGCAAATGTTGGCTTTGGCTAGAGAAAGTCTGAAAGCATGTTTGTCTTTTTTCTTCATCACCAGTGATTCAGTTTTATGAGTTACATCACAAATCTCTAAGCTTCAGCTTCTGGTTCCATCGTGTTCTGAATACTTCAGACTTTCATTTCTCAGTCAGGGAAAAGTTCAATAAAGCAGATTTGATTCAAAACTCAGTAACTAACTTGGAAAAGAGAGCATGCATATTTACTGTATAAGTAGCCACGTATTGCAGGGTTAGTTTTTCATATAATTTGCATTTGAATTCCAAAACTCTGGCCAAAATACCTGTCTGAACACGATGGTACCTTTCAAAAGAGATGATCTGGGTACAGCCAGATCTGTCATGAACACTTCTGAATATATTTTAACCCCATCCAAAATGCAGACAACTCAAAAAGACTCTTACAGAGAAAAAAAACAACAAAACAGCAGCAGCAGATGGAGGATCATCTATCCATTAATTTCAGTTAACAAGCAGCTTTAGAGGTAAAGAGCGCAAGTATAACAATAACAACAACGCTCTAAATGTGAATGCAAAGTAATGATGGGAATATAATAATGTATCTATCTTGATAGATGGTACTTGCGCATGATCAGGTTCATGTGAGATCATTCCACCCAAGTAAAGTACAGCTGGTACCTTCTCAAGTACTAGAACCTGTGAAGACTATTGATCTGTAGTGCTTAGCTGTGAACTGAGACTTTTGTTCCCTGACTTTAGCATTTAAGGTGGTGCCTCCTCTTCCCTATTTTCTGTCATGTTATTACTTCTATTAACCATCTAACGTCTAAGTTGTCACCGGGGATGACTCCTGCCTAAATAGACAATCAGAATATATTTTGTTTCTATTAAAGTTTTCTCTAAAGTCTTGACAATCAGTTAACAAAGAAAGTCATCATTCTAACTTACACACATCAAAAACTATTTACATTTTTTCCCAGAAAGTCTGTTTTGGCCTTCTCCAAACTATAGGGTTAGGATAGGTTTAGGGTTATGGCTACCATCTATGACAGTTTTGACCTCAGAGGGTTAAACATGAGCTCAGTGTATGTGCAAGCAATCCCTGTAAGCAAAATGCTCAGGCTTGCAACTGCTCCAACTGCTCAGTTTCTGACAGTTTTTTCTACTTTTAGATCTGTACAAAGTCACAGAGAGGGAATATCAGTAATATCCTTATATCCTAAATATGACTATCAAGTCCCATCTACCTGCTGGTCAAATATTTCCTTTACCAGGCACCACCTATGAGGACAAAGTTGGCTTTCATGAATACAGAGGGGCCGCTTCATTGCCTAGTACAAGATAAAGAAGGATTATTTTGACCTGTGAATCATGCAGAGCTACTCTAGTACAGTCCAAGAGTAAAATGTTCAGATAGCTTGGAAATGAGCATCACAGGTTCCCCTATCCTAACCCTGTAGTTTCACAAGCAGTCACAGAGTTAAAGAACAAAACTGTAATAATATAATAATATGCTTTTACAGTGGAAGTAAAGTCATAGGAACAGACTCATTTACCTGTATGTTTAGATGATACCCCACAGGCTCAGGTCCATGCTAGACCATGCATGACCCAATTAAAGTATAATTGTGACATAGTCAAGTATATATAAATATATATAAATAAAACTGAATTGAACTGAATTAAACTGCACCAAGTCACGGGAAGAAACAAACAAATATCCCATGCCTTGTTGCACCACCACCTATGAGCCTCATATCTCACACAATTACAGTTATGGAGACACACATCGGTTCATCTTTAAACTTTTTCCAAAAATTATGCCTACCAACACTTGGAGTGATTATTACTGCGAGCTACGGGGCAACTTTCAACATAAAGTCAGAAACACTAGCAGATACAGAAGGATGTGTTGAAGTGGCAGAGGAAGTAATAAATTATTGAATAATGGCTTGATTATTCCATTTAGGACAGTGAAGGATCAAATGTTTAATAATTTATCTTCTGGTTTCCCATTTTCACTTTTAATATTCTGGCTTGGTGGATTTATTCCCACGTAGATTACACCGCTGCAGGCTACGAGTCGGACTCCATCATCTTTGTTTTGTCGTTGGAGTCTAAAAATTTAACAAGCTTAAAAATGCATGAGTTCAGCTTTTGTCTGTATGAAAGAGTCATCTGTTAACCAGC
>VVAS01012338.1:1747-14914 GCA_015103295.1 Ptychochromis oligacanthus
CACCTTGTGGTAAGTGAGGTTGTGACTGTGTAGAGGTCTGGGGAAAGTCCACATGGTTGGGCTGGTGGCAGTGGGTTTTAGGCTGCTGTGGTTGAAATTGCTTGAGGTTAGTGCTGCCTGAGTTTGGTGGGTACTGCCTTTGATGTTGTTGTTGTTGCATCTCGGTTGTGTTAATATAAGTGAATGTTGCATGGTCAGTGTGCTGCATATGTTGGTTGTTGGATTGAGTAGAACCATTTCCAAGAGGCTGATTGGATTGAAGCTGCTGCTGACCTGGCTGAGGCTGACTGTGAGGTCTGTAACTGGGAGACTTCAGCTGCTGCCCTTCAAATTGTGGTGGGTGAGACATTGGGCGTTGGAGATGACAGTGCTGTTGTTGCTGTGTAGCTAAAAACCCAGGTGACAGTATTTCCTGGAGGTCAGTGTCTTCACATAAGTGCTCTGACTGCACCTGGGAGTGGCAGCGACTGTCAACCTGTTGATTTTGAGTGAAGTTGTGTTGCTCTGGCATTTTCTGGGCTAGAGACTGCTGCATTTGAGTTGCCTCAGAATTTGATTGCTGCCACTCAGAGGCAGTGTTGTGCTGGGCTGAAGCACCGTGTGTTTGCACTGGTCGACAGTCCTGCTGTGTCTTCTGGAAGTTGTTACACCCCTGGCTGCTATCAGTGAAAACTCCCTGTGTCTGAAATCTTTGTGGTGGGTTTGGCTCAAACATCTGGCTATGAACCTGGGGGTTAGCTGTCTGCTGTTCTGACATAGGCTTAGCAGAGAAGTTCCTCCACATGTCCTGCTCTTGTGCCTGAGATGATGGGCCACTTGCTGGTTGCTGTTGGGGATGTGAAGCATTCATTTCTCTCCAGCCTTTCTGGTTACGGGTTGAACAAGCTAAGGTGGCTTTCTGCTGAGAAATGTTCTCCATCCCGTTTTCTATACCAGTGTGATGTAGCTGTTGTAGACTGGGTCCCATGGGTCCCTGACTCTCAGCTCTAAGTGGGTTTGCAGCATTTTGTTGAAAGTTCTGGGGTTGAATCCCATAGTGGCGACCCCTGTCAGTGCCCTGGTGCAGATGCTGACTAGGTGCATTTTTCTCACTTTGCCCCAGCTTCTGTAGCCCAGAATTGGGAAAGGATTCGTATCCTGCCTCTGCTGGCTGTAGGGAATTGCTGCAGTTTGAAAAAGAACTGCTGTTAAACTCCTGGTGGTCTTTTACATATATAACTTGATGACTTGTGTCATCTGGATAACACTGTGCACCATTTGGAGGCTGTTGTGAGATTTTGGCATTATTTGTAGACAGCATCATGCCTGTAAGCTGTCCTAGAGCCAGTTCCTCACCAGAATAAGATGGTGTCCTCTGCTGATGTTGCTGTGTCTGCTGGTGGTCTGCTCCAAAATTGTTGGAGTATCCATTTAATACATAGTCGACAGAGTTATAATTGTTGCCTCCTTCAGTATTTCCAGATGCCTCAGCCTGCTGTTGCTGTGAGCCAGGCATCTGTGCTGAATTGGGCACTCCTGAGGTCATAGGGTGAAGTTGAGCACCTTCACTAGACAGTTTGTCAGCCAGTGAGTCATTGACAGCATCTAATTGTGACCCAGATGTTTGTGGTGCAATTGACACTTCCTCAGGATAATACTGAGACAAGGTTTTTTCTAACAAATCACCTGGGGTGTTTTCTATGGTTGAGGGAGGTGATATAGCACCATTTGGAACTTTGGAGAAAATATCTCCATTACGAAAATGACATTTCCTGTTATCTAAATTAATCTCTGACTTTGGGGAATTGCATTCAAATTCTGTTGCCTTTGTCAACTCAGGAAACTTGTCCACTAAACCAGAGCTCATGTCATCATTTCCTTTAACATCAGAATCAACTTTTGTTTTCTTGGACTGATGGAACAATAAGGACTGCTCAGTAAGTGCGTGCTTCAACTCTCCATTCATCAGCTCTCCATTAATCACGTAGGATCCTTGATCCAACAACCCTTGTTCTGAAGCAAGACTGTTGCAGTTCTCCCTGTGTCTCTTCATGGAGTTGGCATCAGTGCTGGGCTTATAATGGTTCCAGTTCGTATCCCCAGTGATCTGCAGAGAATCTCCCTCTGAAAACTGGCCTCCATTCTGGAGTTTGTGAGGGATGTTGCGAGATGTGCCAAATATCAGACTTTCTTCCTTCTCATTGCTGTTCTGTTCTGTTTCCATCTGGCCTGCTCAGAGTCCATACACAAGGCTGCCCTCTGTCCGTCCTGAAATGCAGAAAGTTGTAGAGATATATTTAGTTAATTAATTTCTTCATTTCAACGCAGTAGTAAAACTTTGTATCAGATTGCTGTTGTGTTAAAATGATTAGTTCTCACCAAAATTTGTTTGCACACCATTGCATTCAAAATACATTAGGGTCAGGTCATGCATGTGGGAACAGTGTAATGCAGTGTGAAACCAAATGTGTCCTTGTTAATGCTCAATAACCAAACAGGTTTATAGTGTAGAAATAACACAATATGCATATACCTTATACACAGTTGAATACCTTTCATTTCTGTATGCCAAACAAATAGTGGGAAAATTGATTTGCCCAAGAGAATCAGTTTGATTTTTAAGTGTAGCCTGATTACTTTGTTTTTGTGTAAACATCTGCATCATTATGCTTCATGTTATCATGCAAAATAAATAAAACTATGTTTACATAACTTTGCTGATCTGAAATAAAGTTAAGATGAAGGAAAGCTAAAAACTACTTTAGTCCTTTAACACCAACTATATGAATTTCACTATTTTCAGGACTCAGATACACTCTGCTAACAAATACCTTGTTCAGCACTCTTGAACTAAAGGTCTATGTTTCAGTATGGCCAATAGAATTATATATTTATACTGGACACTGAATGTCTATCATAGACTTCACCTCCCTAACTTAAAAAAAGGTAGCTTGTAGAACGTGAGCAAGGAAATAAAATAGACTACAGATCATCATGGGTTATAGTCGCTGACCTTGGACTATGAGTTACAGTTTTTAACTTTTGTGGTTTAGTGGCATTTTAAGTGCCGAGTGTCACGTGTGCTTGTCAATATACGCTGATCAATCACAACATAAAAGCAGCTGTCTCATGATGTGTAGGTCCCCCTCATGCTGCCAAAACAAATCTGTCTGTTTATGGGTATTGACCTTCTAAGGGCGTCCTGTGTTGTCTGGCACTGATATGGTGGATCCATTGGGTAGCGTGGGTTGCAGGATGGAGCCATGGATCGGGTTTGTTCCAGCTCATCTCACAAGTACTTGATCATATTGGGATGTGGGGAGTTTGGACACTGTCTCAACACTTTTGGGTCTTTCGCATGTTCCTCAAGCCTGTCCTGTCCTTTTTGTGGTATGGTGTGGCATGGCACATTATCCTCCTTAGGGAGGCTGGCAGTGACCCTTGATGGACTCAACTAGATAATCAGTGTTACACATCATTTGTTAGTGGTTATAATGGTGTGTTTGTTTCTTTTAAAGGGCATTTTCTCAATTTTATAGCTGCAACTTCCTGTTATATACTGTATGTGGATAGTAAATCTAAAAATATCACTTGAGACCAGATCAAATGTTCACCCATAAACTGTTCTGGGGATATATTAGAAAATTACTATGACAGCCTTCTTCTGAAACAAGATGTGTGTTTGCAAATATATCCATCAACAAACTGATGGTCAGGTTGGCTCCAGTCAGGCTGATGTGTTTTTGGACAACAGTGTTTTACAGCCATGTCTTGACATTGTTCCTCAATTGTCTTATACCCAGACATAATTGGACAGACTAAGATAGTTATGACTGCTTTTAATTCTTGAATCCAGTCTTTGCAGTCAGTGACTGAAGGAAGTCCAAAACCCATGGGCATCACCAAAAATTGATTTTCCTCAATTCAGACTCAAGACTCCAGACCTTTAATCTCCTTTATTTGTCATGAAACTGCTTATGGGCCAGTTGTGCAATTATTTGTGAGTCTTTGAAATTAAGAAAAAGTAAGTTAATAAAACATTAATGGAGTATTTTTGTTCAGCTCTTGAAAATAGAAAGTGTACACTTTCTTTAAAAATCATTGTTGTTGTGTACAGAGGCCAAATTAGAAAAATTGTATCACTGTCCAAAATATTCTAGACCTCATTGTAGGAGGAGCTTCTTCACTGCACCCTAAACATTAGTATAGTAGAGTAGAGTAGAGTAAATCATTTTAAAAAGTAGAGTAAAGTAGAGTAAATTATTTTAAAAAGAAACAGTTAAATTGTTTTAATAACAGAGCAAATGGATAAAGAAAGATTTGGGGAATTTCTGATGTAAGTTTCACATAAATTATCCAAAGCTGCTGTGTTTGGCATCTTTCTCTGCATATTTGATCTTTGTAATGCTGTTCTATGTGCAGAGGGGAAAACTATAACTGTAGAACCTGAACCAGCAGCTTCCCTAGATTCTTACATACAGTTCACAAACATTTTTAAAGTAGTAGTTCTACATTGTAACTTGCAACGTAGAGTCAAAAAGTAAGAGACTATTGACTACAGTTATAAACTTTGTTAATTTGAACAAAAATTGACTATTGACTAGGATACAAGGTTAATGTCTGAGAGGGTAAATGGAAGGAAGAACTTTCAGCTCCTCAGCTGGTTGAGATATTCTCCTCATGGCCTTACTACAGTGTAATATCAAGTATGCAAATACTATTCAGTTCACAAATTTGATGGGGAATAAAAAGGAGGGAGTGAAGATGAAATGCTCAGCGCATCATGCAAAGTCCCCCAGCAAGCTGAGCCTGTGGCTGCATAACTAAGGAATGGTTCGGGGTCAACTGATCCGACCCTAACTTTAAGCGTTATCCGCAGGAGAGATAGCTGAAGGCTCTGCCTCCCATTTCAACTTTTAGAACGTCTAGGAGCCACAAGTAAGTCTGAGAGCAAAGTGCTGGGATAATATATACTAAAAAGTCTTTAAGATATGAATGGGTCTGATCATTCAGGAGTTTGTATGCGAGAAGGATATAAAATTCAATTCTGGATTTAACAGGGAGCCAGTGAAGAGAAGCTAATATGGGAGAAATATGAGCTTGGTTGATGAGCCTGAATATAAAGAATTACAATAGTCTAGCTTCAAAGTAACATTAGCTAGCTTTTCAGCATCACTGTAAGAAAGGATGTTTCTCTTTTCAGTTTCTAATTGTGCAGATGAAAGAAGGCATTCCTAGTTTATTGTGCATATTAAAGGACATCCTTTTAAAAAATGACTCCAAGATTCCTCACAGTGTTAGTGAGGGCCATGTTAATGCTGTCCAGACTAAATATCTAGTTAGACACCATGTTTCTAAAAATTTTTATGTCAAATACAATGACCTCAGTTCCAATAGACAGAAAGTGGCAAAAATTACAACATTTCATTTTAAGTTTAATTTAAACTCCAGAGCTCTAGGTGTAAAAATAATAAAGCTGATATATGGAAAATATGAGCTAGAGGGTTTAGCAGCAAGCCAAAGGGATTCCAGTGACTGGAGCTGAACATTGATTTTTGTCTGCTGTTCTTAATTATTAATGCATGTCACATCTGCAGCATCTGCAAAACCATCGCAGTGCACAGGTACAAAGAGCTGCAGTCTAATCCGTCATAATTATGAGAAACTCTCTTGCAGATGCCAAAGGAATTTGTTGTTCATGAGCACCAAGAGGGGCCCTACTTCAGTTTTAAAGTAAAATAGTGTTGGACAAAGGAGAGTGACTGGTTGTACTTGTCTACAACTGACTAGTATACCTACTTGTCTTTTTGTAAATCTCTTCTGTCAGGTTGAATAATGCTAGGTGCTGATGAGAGGTGTCAGAAAATATGTTAATCACCATAACTTCCATCCAATTAAGTTAAAATTCTTGTGGATTTTCAATCCATTGACATACAACATATAAACACATTATGCACTTAAAATGAGTAAAAAGTGGCAACAAATGCCTGTTGCTATGGTTCACTTAAAATTTTACAATAATACCATAGTAACATAATTTTATCCAGCTTTAGAGTCACACAAAAGCAGTCTTGTTATTTTAAACTTTATATAGGTTCACTATAGGTACTGACTGATGTCTGGGGAAACAGGAAAGAAAAAATAATGCTAAATAGGTGAGGTACTATAATTATGCTCCATCATTGGGCTCAATTATCACATCTGGAACTTGTTAGATCTACAAAACAGCTGTTGTCATTCAGAAAACCTTTTTTATCCAAAGCTTCTTAAACTTAAAAAGAATTGCATGTGTACAGTGTGTTATTTGGCTTTGACTGTACTGATCAGCAGTACATTGTAGTAAAATATATAATATATCCAATCACACATAACTCCACTCTGTCTGGGGTAAATTCTTTGAAGGCTTTAAAATTGAGCACCTTAAGAGAATTCTGGTTGAAAATCTAACTAATTCATCTTTCAACCAGAAACTTTCAAAATTTCACTTGCTTTTCAAAAAGTTCCCAATTTTAATAAATTCTTTCAAGACTTCTTGCCTTCCAGAATTAGGCCCTTTTAATTCCTAAATGACAGTGTTCAGCTTGGTCAAGTGGATCATGAATGAGGCAAATGAGGCATTTGTTGCCTCCTCACTTGGACCAAGATGACAGGAAACTGCCAGGCCAAGCTCAGTCTAGGCAGGAAAGGTGGTTATCATAATGATCTTCTTCTCTGTATCAGTCACCTTTCCAGGACATTAGCAGCCCTCCAGACTGCCAAATTCAGAGTGCTAAACCTCCTACTAACGAGCCAAGCTATTACAGGGGTGCCTGAAAGATCCCACTGTTGTCACAACAGGGCTGCCAGCTGCCTGTTAGCAGGTGAAAAAGGGAAGCAGAACACTAAAAGCAAAGACAGCTCTCAGCACAATGGCTAGAGAGAAGAACCTCAAAGGTGTCTTTTTCTCTGTAGTAGGTGAAATGCGGCCGCCATGCAACTCAAATATCAGCTTTTATTTAGGAAAAAAAAAGACTTTTTAGCTTGAAATTCATGCTTGCCAGTTTGCAAGGTTCAAACAACACCCAATCGTCAATACAAGAGAAAATAGGAAATGAAACAACTGAAATCATAAGCTTTTGGCACTTATGTAAACAATATACAACACGAGTACATCAACGTGTAACATCAGTTGAATATCAAATGATTCAAAATTGTGTCTCGATAATCTCTTTGTTTTTTAAGCTGACCATTATGAGCAATCAATAACAAATAATTTAGAAAGGCTTTATTGAAAACACAGCCCCAAAGTAGAAACTCAGTGTGGCATAACAAAATGAACCTGTGATCGGGTGTCCAAACGCTCCTTCGATTCCCAAAGTCAAACAGACTCTGAGGCACCACTGACAGTTACAAATGGTTCAGACATCAATGAAAAAGAGGAATTACAAGGTTTAGTGGAGTTAGAAGTTAGCAGGAAGTTAGCAAGCTAGTTTCCACCTAATGATGATATACCATGTTCTGAATGAAGTATTACTAAAATGTACAGCTTTGCTGTAAACAAAGATGAAAAGCTAAATAGCAGCACCATTTGGAGGATTAGTGAAGTTGGGCTACTTGACAAATAACGATGTGCTACCTAATGGCTACAGAGCAGTGGTTAAGCTAATATAAACACTACAGCACACTATAGGAAGATGGTGTAAAAGTAAAAGTTCATGTTTAGGGTCCCTGATGGGCAGACACAAACGCCATCATATGGCAGGAAGAAGACGGTGAAAATGGACCAAACTTCAGCCAACTCTCAGCAAACGTCTGAGCTGCTCCCATCCACAACACAAAGTTAGTTATTTATATGTTGCTGCATGGTTTGGATTACTCAGTATGAAAAAGTCCTGATCCTAAGTTTAATGTCCACACTGAAATCTTAGTCGGCCTGACAGTGATTCTTTTCCGAAGCATTCAAATATTTGTTGTCCGAAACACATTAAAAAACACATTAAAAAGATGCTAGCCTTAATCAGTGCAGTAGACGCTTGGACCCGGAAACAGGGTTAATACATTAACTCTTCACAAGCGGATAAATTGATCTGTTAATGCCACAGTGATGGGAAATTTTACAGGGGATAAGTGAATAATTAAAAATCTTTGGAAATACAGTTACAGTAACACTAATCAGAGATGCAGTGACATGACAGTAACAGGGCGTTACGTCCACAGTGAAAGACAGGCAAGCAAGTGCTCCAGGCTCAGCACAGGGGTATCAGTGGAAATCAGAGGTACTGTGAGAATCTCTGCGGACTTTCTCTGTTCAAGTTTTTTTTTTAAAAAAAAAAGAAAAAAAAGTGTTTGGGGAGATGACATTTATAAATGTCACTATGAATGCCTGTGGATCTGTGGATATACCAAAATACCGACTGATAAGATGACTCGGTGTTAGTGAAAAAGGAATATTCTACCATGGTAACTGCTCACAGAAGAATTTCTAGGGAAAAAAAACTACAACCTGGCCAAATATGTTGCCTGATTTCAATCCAGTCAGTATGTTTTAAGAAGAAAGGTAGAGCAACACAAACCATTCAGCAGACAGCAGCTGTAAAAGAAAAGAAAATCTGAAAAATGTCTGGAGGAATTTGTGTACAACTGGTACCTTTCATGGTGGAAGGTATAAGTACTAAAAAAAAATCAAATCTCAGTAATAAAAGGTGACAAATAAAAGATTATACACTTAAAATATTGTGCCTCTGTTTGCCTGTGCTTTTAGGGATGGTCTGTTTTTGTAAGTAACTAAACAGCTGCTATGAAAAAAAGAATTCATACTATAAACTCTCTAAATTACTATAAAAATGTATTGTGCCAGGACTGAAATTGTATTCTGCTATAAAGTGCTACTGCAGAATACCACCACCATCACTCTAATCAGAAGTGACACTGAACCCATTTGGGATTATGTCATAGGTATTAAAACCGAAGCGTATTATTTTGACAAATGTGTGCAGTAAGACCATGTGGGAATTATGCTTGGCTCATTTTGATGAAAGACAAGTGGTCTCTGCATCCGGAAGGTATTTTAATTCACACAGCATTTGAATTTTCTCCTCCATGGCTGATCTGCTAATCTTACAGTGTGCTTTTTGGATCAGCTTTTTTTTTCGGTGCAAGTTTTTTTAGCAAGAAATGAAAAGAATCAAGAGACGAGAGGTGATAATGATCTCATACACTGAAAAGCACAGCGTGTATTGCATAGAGATGCTGCCTGCTTAACAGTGTCAGTTTGGATGTTTCATATTGAGCAAGAGAAATTACAGACAGTGAGTAGCAATGTTTACATGCCAACTGTTCATTTTTTTTTAATGTTAGTATTTCTCCCTGGATTTGTGCTTACGTTTGTATGCTAATATTATCTGTGAAAGTACAAATGTTTCCATTTTTAACTCTTTAAAATAAAATGCACCTTTGAAAACCTAACAGCAAAGTAGGTGAGTGAATAAAACTTCCTGACCCCTTGTGACTATTGCTTTGTTTTTCTGGGCCGCAGAGCAGTCTGTAAATCAGTAACAAAGTCAAGAGGTGAACACTGGCGTAAAGCTGCTTACAGTGCAGCTCCATTCCTACGGGACACTCCAGGGTTTACAACCGACCGAACTGAGCCAAGCAGCTTGTCACAGTTGGATACACCCACACTGGCAACAAAAAAATCTTTGCAAACCCAGAACAAAGCCAGAGATCCCAGCTGTGTGCGCGTGCATCTTTCGTACAAATATAAAAACACATTATTTATGCAAAGTTTTAGGTATACCTGTGTGCTGTAGCAAATTTGAAGTATTGGCTTCATCCTGTTAATTATTTATTAGATGTGATTTATGGAGAGATCTATTTTTGGTCCGGACGTAGAGCACTAAACTAAGCTGAGGCACAGCATTGCGGTGGCTTTAGTGTGGATGCCTGCTGGGAGTTATAGTGCTTTGATCTATTTTGGTTTTCTTTCTTATAGCTAATGTCCACTAGGGAATGAGCACTCTGTTTCAGCTTATGACATGACTCAACTTACATGGCTTGAACTGAATTCCCCACAGAGCTTTGTTTTCCTCCAGAAGTAATTTTCTTTGTCTCTATGTGCTGTTGTTTGGTTTCCTTTCCTCTCCCACAGCCTTACGTCTGCCCTGTAATTACACTTCAGGTTCATCTCTACTTATGTCTGCCATTCATCTATTCCCTACCATCTAACTGGTACAGTTAAGAACCTTGCAAAACAGTCATTGCGTATAGTTATTGCCTATGTAACTATGCATTTGCTGCCATTAACAGATGGTTAGTTGTTAGTGCTTTGAAGACTGGGGACAGGAGTGGACTTTTGGACACACTGAGACTAGTGTTGCAAAACAATGGACACAGTTTGCACAAGAGGGTGTCAGTTAATGTACAATACAGGAGAGCTTTATCAATAGCCTTAACAGTCAGTATTTTGTTTTAAATATACATAGTTTTGCTTTACTAAGGAGAGTTTAATTTCGGTCTGCCAATCACCATGATAAATTATCTCTCTTTTTCATATTAGAATGTAATATTTAAGCTACAGATTATGGTTGTTGGCAATATGCAGCCTGCAACGTATTGCTTTGTCTTCACAGCGCAAGTGTTAAATGCAATAGACTTGCACAGTTTTTTTTTTGTTGTTGTTTTTTTTGTTTTTTTTGTTTTCTTAATTCGCAGAGAGAACGAGTGAAATATGAGAACTGCCATAGTAGATGGGGTTTGTTTGGCGTGACTTGGCAGCCATATGTGACATTCACCTCTAACGACAGCTGTTGGAAGACTCAGGTCTCTACGCTTTAAGCTTTAGACCTAGGCGGCAATGTTAAGGAGCCTTGCTGTTAAAGAAAGAGGGATGTGGAGCAGACCTGTAAATCAAACACACACTTGTCAAGCCACACCACATGTTTGTAGTATAGTCCCAAGAATAAGCCATAATCTCAAGTGTACATTTCCTTTTCTTTGCTGAAATGGGCACATTTGTAATTTCCTGTTTTAAAAGATAAGAACCTAGAGCATGCACCCAGTCTAAAGACTATACATTTTCTGAGTGCTTAATAAAGAGAAAGCCCAGAAGCTCTATGAACTAACTCATAAAATGATCTGTTCGATGTCATTTCTTATTGTAATATCTCCTAACCGAACTGTTGCGTCACTATTGCAATATTACTCCCTCTTGTATTAGCCACAGGTATTAATATTGTCTAGATTTTAAAACATATTTGAAGGCACTGATAGCATACAAATTTAAATTCAACTTTGATGTTTGTGTAAGATGACTTTCTATGGCTAACTGGACTGGAGTTCAGTTAAATTGGATATGGAAGTATGTAACAAAATGTAGTCTCATGTAGTAGTTTTGAAACTTTTAACACCTTTCTTTGTGATTGCGGTCGTGGTTTATACAATTTTAATACTGGCTATAAAATATACTATATGGTGTAACTGTATTTTGTGTTCTGTATCAGTAAAGTGCAGACATTAACCTTGTACACAGGACAGCCACATCATGAAAATATTTAGGTCCCTCTCATGCCTCACATTTAGGTAGATAGTTCATGTTGACATAGCATCTGCATGATTGTCAAGGACATAAGCTTTCCCTGCAGAACATTGCATTGTAGCATGATGATAAATGTTATTCACTTCACCTGCCAGTGTTTTTAATGGTGTATCAGTGTATGCTGTCAAATTGGATTTAGATGGGTCAGACTGCAGGCAACTGAACTGTGAGTGAAATCTCATCCTCAGCAACGCTTTACCAGTGTAATTAGGTCAGATGACTTGCATTCTACAGTGTTCAAATCCCTGATATAAATACAGAGCCGAACTTACTGTTCTACAAACCCTGTGACCTCTGACAACATTTTTTACAACTCCACATTGTAAACAAGAAAATAATGGTTGCTAATCTACTAAAGATTGTTTTAATTCTAAGACTAAAATTCATCTATGGTCGATGGGTTATTATGAATCTAATGAGTCCGTGTGTATGGTTTGTATATCAACAAAGGGAGTTGACTCCCTTGGAGAAAATCTTTTCACGAATGAAACGTGGTGGACTGGAAAGTGTAGAAGACCAGAAGGCACACATCAGTTCATAAAGCACAATGTGAGGTATTGTGCTAGTAGCATGTGTTGTTAATGATGGTCAAATGTTCATCATGCGCAATGGGACAGATGTTAATTCATGTTTTGCATCCCAGAGTCTCTTTATCAGGCATCTCACACTTGTGATTTATATCACATGACTCACTCACACAGCATGTACAGTGCACATCCCATGGTTATTTATGCCTTTGCCCTCTTTTTCTTTCTATTAGTCTGAACATATGACACTCTTTTTATAAGAAACAAAGGCCCCCTGTGTCTGTAGTTAGATTTACACGCTAGGCAAATCATTGTAACATGTTCAGCACTTTTATCTTGTTGCTACACATGAAGGGATCTTAACAAAACTGGCATCTACATTCAGACAACACTCAAACCTATCTAAACATTTCAAACAGAAAAGTAAAATTGGGGTCAAAAACCTAGATAAAAGTAGACTACATGTACTGGTTGGACCTTTGTGCCACCTTGCAATTTCCTCATTTTGACATATTTTCCCTCAGCCAAAACCCATACGTAAAACCACCATTTGTTGTACACTTTGGTCTTTGTATAGAATGACTGTATGAGATACTTTTTTCTTATTGAGCTTTAGATGTTATGATGTTACGGCATTTCTTTTAGTGTTGGACGGCATTTGTGCTAAGCTGTTGCATCATTTTTTTTATCATACTGATGTGAGGGTGATCTCTCAGAACAAATGCAAATAAGCATATTTCCAAAACGTTATGTTATTGTGTAAATATAAGGATGTAGCACTGTAACAGATCATTGTTGAGAATGAACCTTTATAAAGCCTTTTCTGCTTTTAGAACCTGATGCATCTGTCTCATGTTTGTTATATAGAAGGTTTCTGTTAAGGGTGATTTTTTTTTGAGTGGGTTACAGAACAGATCCAGATACATGTGAAGGTTATTACCAGGAATGCAGAGGCTTGAGGCTCTGAGTTGCTGATGGGACACATATTGGTTCCATTAATAACAGCAAAGGTTGCTGCAAGGCTTGCTGCATGGGGGTAGCAACTGACTTTGAACTGCACAACTTCAGGTCTATTTTTTTTTTTTTTTT
>VVAS01012342.1:2435-12582 GCA_015103295.1 Ptychochromis oligacanthus
AAAAAGGTGCAAGGCGATGTACTTAAATGCTGCTTTTCTGTGCACGCCACAGACTTAAACAGCAGCTTCTGCTACTTCTTTTCACTAGTAGATCTGACCTTTAACCATGTAAGACATACTGTTTCTAAATGTACATAAAGACAACAACAGACATTATTACTGCAGCAGCTAATGGTTACAATGAAAAATAACCATAGATTTTAATGTGGACCCCTGTTCTTTTTTCTTTTCTTTCCTTTGGTGGGCTGACTTTTCCCCTTGTAAATCCCTCTGCTCTTCTGAGATTTCACCAGTGGTGTGTAATTAAAAGGTGACAGGTTTTCAAACAACATCCAAGTGACTATGGGAGTCCTGTCACAATGTCCTGGAACCTGAACCCACACAGACCAGTTTGTGATGTACAGCAGGGCACTATAGAACTCAAATAAATGTTTGAAGAAATAAATTTAAGTTTGGAAAGTGGGACATTAAAGACTTACCCCCCCCCCCAAAAAAAAACAAATACTAAACCTGTTCTTTAAATGCAAATATAGCTGAAGCACAGAATAATTTAATACAATAAATTGACTACCTGCACTTCCTTTTGGAGATTTTGTTGTAGGGCCCCACTGAGTCAAATCTACTCATTAGAGCAGTTTTCTTAAGAAAAACGAGACAGGCAGTGCTTCATGTTCATCAGATTCTTCCTGATGTGCATGGCTATGCATGGGGAAGATATTATTTAGGGCTGGTTGCTTCACTGACTAAGCCTCCTAAAAATCACTGAAGGCTTATCTAACACACTTCACAAATAGAAGACATTCTTTGGAATGTAGTCTCACAACCTGAAAATGTTTTCAAGGACTGGCAGTCAAAATGTAGTCAGATAGATAATTCATCACCTTTTTTTTCTGTTGTTGCTGCTTAAACCAGCAAGAATGCAGTGGTTGGTCGCGATTTCTCTCTTGGATGAAAAAAAAAAAAGAGTGGCTTCTCTGTCATGTTTTTCTAGAGACCAGCGTGTACAAGAGCTGATGAGAGGAGATGTGACCTGGGGAGATTGTGTGTAAATGCCAATATGGCTCTCTGATGGATGAGTAATAACACAAATTTGCATGTATGCACACACTCTGGCCATGGCTCTAACACCCCACTCTGTCTGGGGAAAACAAGGACGCTCTGTAACAGAGAGTAGCAGGCATATTTTACAACAGCCCTCTAATTTCATCTGCATCACTCCATCAACGACCAGGCCCAGAATGCATCTCTTTGAGAGAAAAGACATTTGGCATGATTTCATTTGTAATTATATCAAGTGTATGCATTGAAAACCATACAATATCCCTTGTTTGCATTATACTGATCAGCTCATGCACATTCAGGTCTGCACCATACTTGTACTCCATTTATTTCTTATTCTGTATTCCTCCTTTTTCAATAACAATACTAGTAGAGGCACATCCCAGTTTCCCCTTAAGCACCACTAAAAACAAAGTGGTGCAAAGAGATGCACAAAGAGGACAAAATCAATCAGGAGTTTTAGAAGGAGGACACTAACACAAGGATTTCTCAAAAACTTAACTTTAAGACTCTTTAATACCATATAGAATTAAATTTAATGTCTGGTTCACAATCAGATCAGCCAAAAATATTAAGCTATAAAACCAGCAGAAACAGTGTGGCCTAAGATTATTAAACTCTAACATATATGTGAAGGTGTCAGCACTTCAATCACCCACAGCAATAATACTCAATAATTTATGATGATTATAAATGTTACATCACTAATGAATTTGATGTAATCTGGACACAATTAGTAGCAGACAATAGATGGATGGAGTGGTTGCACAAAACAAATAATTCATTAAATTTCATCATCTGTAAATCACAGTAACTGAAAGTGTTTGCCAGCTGTCTGGTAGCACTGACTGATGAAGTTGAAGGACTTCTACCTGATGAGTTCACCTCTCCAAACGCATTCCATGCTACCTTTAAAACAGTTTGCTGCTTTTGCTCTGGTAATACTCCACAAGATTTCTCCTTTACCAGCTGAGACAACCAAATTAACACCTGCTCCAAGCAACAGAAAACCTTGTTTTTTTACATTCAGAATTAGGGTTGTGATATAAAATTGTTTCACTTAACCTTGAGCTATTATCGGTGAGGACCCCAACACTAAACCCAAGCCTATCCGAACAGAATATGTAAGTTTTGCGGGTTTTTTGTATGTTGTTCTCCCAAGTCTTGGCAATAAAGGGACCAAAAAAAGAATAATTTTAATTGACACAAATAAAAAACTATTTATACTTTTTTCCAAAATAAAAAAGTCATTTTTGCTTTTCTTTAAAACATAGGTTAAGCCTGTGTTCATCACACAGTTAAGAATTTAAATTCTTATCAAGCATTATTCTGAACTGATGAACAAATACCAAAAATTATTCTGTGGGTCATAAATAACACTGTGGAACAGCACACAGACACTGTGTAATGTGCATGTGCACACACTACAGTTTTCCTTATTTTCAAAAACTAAACCTATTAACATCCACCAGTTCACCCTCAGCCCATGTACAGTTAGTGTTGGGTTTTGTTTGGTAAATAGGTAAATAGGCAAAGAAAAGGCAGATATTAGCTTTCTACTGAAGTCTCACACATTGATTTTGGCACTACAGTTTTTCTTCTAAAAGCTTTCCCATTTGGGGGTTCCACTTGGGAAAGATTCTATAACAAAGAGTGGATGTCAGTCTAAACCAAGCCCTACCCTGATCCTACCTATGTTAAGAGGTTAATAATTAACTTTGCAAGAGTTTTTTTTTCTCACATTTTTGTTTTTGTGAATACTGTAAGACATCAATCATCACCAAATAAGACCAATTAACCAGCAAACACTGCAGCACAAAATGTCAGCTTACTCTAGTCAGGCAAGGACAATAGAGCCCAGGGCTGTTTCAATTTCAAATGACCTGTACCTGTGCAGAGATGTGGATAATGATGAGTTTAACTGGTGTTAGCATATTGTTTGTTCACTGCTAGAGGATGTGTGTGGAATGTGCCCACTCTCCCCCACACAGGGTAATACAGACACCAAGAGTTTATACAGAAAACATTTAACCAGCCTGCCTTACGCAGGCAGATGACTGAAGCATGTAAGCATGAAATTAGTGCAGTTAACTTAAACCTCTGCACATACTTTCACATTATTCCATTAAGAATCAGTTTTGAATTGAAATAATGAATCAGAATTAAACTGAACTGCGATCTTAACACCTCTTCAGTCTTCTGATCTGCTTTATGATCACATGATACTTTACCTTTTGTACTCCTCCAACCAAAGTGGAAACTTCCATAATTTCTACAGTATTCCTACAGTGTGACCTGTTGTACTAATAAGGAGCCCCACCTTACATTCGGTAATGTTATGTTAGTAATGATTAATGGTATATCAGCTTTAGGAGGAAAAGGATTTATTATTTACACTCATCAATAGTCTAATAAGACTAAGAAGGATAAATACATGAGAAAAACTTCAAATGCTGAGGCAGCAACTGACATATAAAAAGCTAATTCAAGATCATCTGGTAATGTGGATGATGGTTAGGGAAGAATCGGTTCCAGATAAACTTAGATAAACTTATTACTGTTCTCAAGGCAGTTAGTCTCACACAGACAGCAAACAGGAATTTACAGAACAAGTACGTAAATCACAACAAATGCTTCAAATAAAGATCATACAGATTACTCATCCTTAAGTAGCCATTCCCAAAACACTTAGAAGAGCAAAAACTCAGGACGTTCAACAGAGAAGAATGGAATTCAGGTCTCAATTTGAAGTTTCACCATTTTGAAGTTTCATTCTAACCCCTTTGTTTCACTTACTACTTGGTTAAGTTTAGGACACAGTTAGGAAGATATTTAAGGCCTATTCTGTTTTTCATTATTTTCTGGCATATGTACACTGTTCCAGTGGTGGATGCTCACATTAAACGTGGCCAAAGTTTCAAATAATGAGATGAGCGTATGTACAAGTGACAGAAGCTCAGGGTACATACTAGGAATGCACTGGTATCGGTCTGCTGCTGACGGTATTGGTGACAACGAGCCGCTAATGCAATTCAATTCAATCAGGAAGTGATATTTGCCAGAAAAAAAATTCTCAAAGAATAAAGAAAAGTATATGAGAAAAAACTGCAGAAGACTAAGCTATTAATTTGGCCTATTCAGAAAAAAGTAATGTACTGGTCAGGATGAGGTGATAGATTTTTATTTATTATTGCATCTTCTAGCTAATGTGTACATGTGATAATCCCTGTTTAATGGTGTCTGTGGTGTGATAATGGTGATCAAAGTGAAGCGACGTGGTAACAAGCATAAGAAAATAGATGGATGGATATTTGCCTTTGATCTAAAAAGACTGAGTTTTTTTTTTATCAAATGTATGACTTTATAATCTAAAATAATCTTATTTTCAAAAATGTAAAATTTTTTCTCAGAAAATTTCAAATATTTTTCCTCTGAATTTTACCCACTGCTTATACCCAAACTAAATGTACATCCATTGCCAAATTTAACACAGGTTTTCAGGCTGCCTTTACATGCAAGTACTCACCCTAACCCTCAAGATAAAAAAAAACCCTTTGTTCCCTTTAACTCTACAACATTTGCAGAAAGCATCAAATTAAAGCAAAATCTGCACAAGTCTTGTCAGCAAAACCTTTTGTTAACGCCACGTGGTCACATAGCCTGAACGTGAAGGTAGTGTAAAGCTTCTAAAAGGTTAAAAAAACAATGTGAACATCTTGGGTACTGTATTTAGTACTAAATGTCATCTCTAGATTCCACAGCTATATAATAAACAGCCCCTGTCTAAGCACAGTTTTTCATGAAAGATAAAGCAAGGTATGGCGGGTAACAGCCCAGAAAATGTAAATTCTATGGAGCTCGACATTTCACTAGAAGAATAGCTATCCATGTGCTGGAATGTCACAGTGCTGTACCACTGGAATTATCTGCACAGTACAGTAAAATCTTTTTTCTTTTTTCTTTTTTTCTTAATTAAAACACACAACAAGATCATGTGTCAAGTATCTACTAAGGTACACAAGCTCATTAAGGTCAGTGTCAAAAAAGGGAAAATTGAAAAAATTCAAGGCTTTCTTTTGTGGAAGAAACTTTATCGTACTGGCTGGATGCTGAGTGCAGTGGGTATGATCTGTAATACTCCTGCAGCGCTTGTGTTATTTGATAAAAGTAAATGGAGCCAGTAGTGGATCACATCATTATCTGATGGTGGTACACTACAGGACATCATCTCTATTTCTACCTTTGAGAAATGAGGCTAGATAACATGTGATTATCAGCCACAAGTATGAAGAGGAAATGAGGCTGTCAGATACCTACCATTATTGTTCCCCCTGTCTGGGTTCGTAAAGGCCTTAGCACCTTCCGCTGCACCAGGAAATTAGGCAGAAACAGGAGAGGTGGAATTTCTGTGATGGTTGCCACCACCAGAGACCACTACATTGGAACAGAACACAATTAGTGTAGTATAGAGATGCTTATTTTCTTTGCCATGACTCAGTCACAAGACAAACAAAACCACAAGTTGCCCTCAGCTGAGTGAAAAGCATGGAAAGCCAAGCAAGAGGTAAAAAAAAAAAAGAATATGGATGCAAGGGTGCAGAAAAGCTGACTAATGTTGCCCATGGGTTCAGGCTGAGGCTGGGATTCTTTCATGACAACAGGACAGCAAAGACTAAAACTATTGTACCTTGCTGGAGAAGCAGAGGGAAAACAGAATAAACACAAAGTCTTTGAATGTGATAGAAAAAAAAAAACATTGGCTTGCTCTCTCTGTAGCAGAGACTCCTTTATAAAAGCTTTACAACCAAATCTCAGTATTCCTGAGTTCCACAGGCAACTCCAGCTTCCAAAACCCACTCAGGAAAGGAGAACAAAAGAGGATGCTAATCAGCTCCTCTGCCTGGTAAATTAAAAGCACGAAAACTCTTATTGACTCAAAAGGCTCAAAGGAGATGGACTATCTTGTGAATATGCGTGACACGATTTGACTGAGGACCAAGGGATAATCAGCTGCATTTTGATGAGAACTCTCTGCTGTCTCATGTCACATCCTGCATCAAAAGAGGTGAAGGAAAACAAAGCGTTAAAAAGGAACTGTTCAGCTCATTTTCAGCTCCATATTTTTAATCTTGGACTCTAATAGAGTAGCTTTGCCTGATTCACAGTTCAAAATTATTAGAGATGCACTGACCGACCATCCAAGGACCGGAATTGGACAATTTTCAGCTTTCTCGGACCAGTGACCTGCCAGTCAGCCTCACGTATGTCTGATTAAAGGTCAGTCCCTTCGTGAATGCGCAACATGTGCACAACGGCACAGGCAAATAGTCACTCACACACTCACAGCCACATGCTATGAGGATGAGGAACCACACGTCGTTAGCATGTGGCTGTGACCATTTAACTGGGTTGGACCATTAACGAGTTTTTCACTGTGAGTGAGGAAGATACAAAGTTTGCAAGAGTAAACCATGGAGAAACCCCCACAAAAACAATGTAACAACAGACCTAATGAGACACTCAAATCACCTTCACCCAGCTGACAATGTACATTTTAAAGAACCTAACAATGGCAAAGTGGCTAAAGCAAAAGCTATCCAGAGGTCAGAGCCAGCTACAAGCCAGCAGCCTCAGTATGACCGGCCAAAGGATAAAAGCAGTTACATGGAAAATTATGGAGTGAAAAAGAGAAAAGGCATGATGTCCACTTGTCTGGTTAAGTTGCAAACACAATGGAAAAAAATGTAAGTAACTGACATTTATTTTGTTGTATAAATCTGCTGAACCTGCTTTTGTTTAAGTAAATGGTAAATGGTAAATGGACTGGTTCTTATATAGCGCTTTCTCAGCTCTGTTTTGAGCCCTCAAAGCGCTTTTTGATCTACCACAAGCCTCATTCACCCATTCACACACATTCTTACAGGCACTTTTGTCTACACACAAGTGCTTTCTATCCAACATTCACACACATTCACACTCCGATGAACGCATCGGGAGCAACTCGGGGTTCAGTATCTTGCTCAAGGATACTTTGGCATGCAGACCGGAGCAGACTGGAATAGCCAGGAATCGAACCACCAACCTTCCGATTAGTAGATGACCTGCTCTACCTCCTGAGCCACAGCTACCCCATAAGGTAAATTATCATTTAAGGTAAATTATGTCAGGTAAAGATGGGTGTACACCAACTCATTTTAAGTTAATTACTTGTACCTCTTTCCAGTAGCAGAGCACTTTATTTTCAGAGTTGTTTAAGGGAGAGAAGGTCCCAGTTGAACATGCCCAAAACACCTCACCTAGGAGGCACCTCAACTGGCTGCTCAAAGGCCAAGCTCTGAAAGTTTAGATACCTTTTGGGGGACACTAATTTCTGCCTCTTGGTGCTGCAATCTCATTCTTTCGGTCACTTTCGGTCGGTAGGAACCTAGATTGACCGGTAAATCATGATAAATCAAGAGTTGACCAGCTGAGAACCATGGCCACAGACTTGGAGGTGCTAATTCTCATCCCAACAGCTTCACACTCTAGGGCAAACTAGCCCAGTGCAAGCTGGAAGTCATGGCTCGATGAAGCTAACAGAACCACATTATCTGCAAAAAGCAAAGACGAGATCCTGAGACCACTGAACCCGACACCCTCCACAACTTGGCTGCACCTAAAAATTCTGTCCATAAAAGCTATGAATAGAATCAGTGACAAAAGGCAGCCCTGGTAGAGTCCAACACTCATCAGGAACGAGTCTGACTTATTGCCAGTAATGCAACCCAAGAACTCACTACAGTTGTACAATATGGGGTATCTGACACAATAGGTCAGACACCCCATATTGTACAACTGTACCCTCCACAGGACACCCCAAGGAACACGGTCAAACGCCATCTCCAAGTCTACAAAACACATGTAGACTGGTTAAGCAAACTCCCACATATCCTGGAACATCCTCGAGAGGATGAAGAGCTGGTCCACTGTTCCATGACCAGGATAAAACCGGCATTATTCCTCCTAAATCCAGTCCAGAGGCACTACCCCGACTTCCATGCGATGTTGCAGTGGTGACAACCAAGACAGCCCTTGTCAACCAGAGCCTTAAGGAACTAGGGGCAGCTCTCATCTATCCCAGGGGCCCTGCCACCAAGGCCTTGTTCAACTACCTCAGTGACCTCACCCTCAGTGATGGCAGTCATCGCCTCTGTCCCCAAACTCTGCTCCCACTACAGAAGGCGTGTCAGATTGAGGAGATCCTCAAAGTATTCCCTCCACTGCCGGATTATATCCTCAAGTTATGTCAGCAGCACTCCCATCTCCACTCTAGACAAAAGGAGCTAGCATCTGCTTCCCCCCCCGAGTCGCCTGATGGTGGGCCAGAGTCACCTCAATATCAACTGAAAATCTTGCTTTATGGCCTTGCTGAACTCCTCCCCACACCTGAGTTTTTGCTTCAGCCACTGTTAGAGCCGCACTTCGCTTGGCCTGTCAGTATCTGTCAGCTGTCTCCGAAGTCCCACAAGCAAAACAAACTCAACAGGACTCCTTCAGCTTGATGGTTCCTTTCACCCCCGGTGTCCACCGGCACAACAGGCACCAACAATCTTATGGCCGCAACTCCATACAGTTGCCTCAGTAATGTAGGTGCAAAACATGGTCCACTCAGACTCAATGTCCCCAGCTTCCCTCAGTATGCTGTAAAGGTTCTGCTGGACGTGGGCGTTGAAGATCTTGTGGAACAGGGCTTCTGCCAGACGTTCCCAATGCACCCTCACTACACTTTTGGGTGCGCCATGCCTGTGAGGCATACACCCGCACCACCAGATCCAACTCACCATCAAGTGGTGATCCGCTGACAGCTCTGCTCCTCTCTTCCCCCGAGTATCCACAACATGTGGCCGCAGATCTGATGACATGATTATAAAAATCAATAATCAACCTGCGACCTAAGGTCACACTGTCATTGCCCACATGAGTGTTGAAGTCTGACAATGGAGTCCCCAGCCAGGGCACCTTCAAATACTCCACCCAGGGACTCCAAGAAACCCAGATACTCTGAACTGCCGTTTGTTGCATACAACAATCAGGACCCATTACTCAACCATAAGGGGCAGGGAAGCAACCCTTTCATCCAGTTGGGAAAACCCCAAAGTAAAGGCACTGAACCGGCAGGATAGAATTATACTCACCCCTGCCCACCGCCTCTAGCCATGGGCAACTCCAGATTGGAATAGAGTATAGCTGTCTTTCCAGGAGACTGGTTCTCCTGGAGAGTGGCTGGACTCTGTTCCAGAACCTCAGCTGTGCATTGAGGAGACCCCGACTATATCTAGCTGGTATCTCGACCTCATGCACAAGTTCAAACTCCAGAAAGCTGACATCCCATGTCCCAAAAACCAGTTTCAGCAACCCAGGATCGGTCTGCCAAGGCCTCCACCTTTGCCACCCAATCTACTTTAATCAAATAAATTTCGTTAAATGCATTAAATGCATTTGTTATAAAGAGGAAAGACGGCAAAAAAAAGATGAAGCGTAGTGATGATGCCTTGCTGTCAAAATGAAAGATGCACTACAGGTGAGATAAAACAAGGCTACCTTTAATCTGTTGAGGTAGCTTTTGGTGTGAACCACCAGCAGATCCTCCTCAGCCGCTTCCCGGGCTTCCACGATGCTCCCATCAGTGATAAACTGCTCCTCTGCGACACAGTCAAACAGTTCAAATAAGTCTGAGAATGCTACATGAAACTTGGGAGAATGACAGCAGTTGAATAAACCCCAATTAGTTTGCAATTAGTTTGGCATTTAGTGAGTAGTTTACTGAAATACACTTCTGAACCAAGAAGTCAACATTCATTTAAACTCTTATCACTAACCAAACTAATCTGCATACAGAGATTAAACAGGAGAATGCAATAAATGCTATGTTGATAAAAACTGTAATATTCAGTTTTTCTAAAACTGATCCATATTAAACTGCATAGGAATTTTGGAGGCTGCAGTTTGTGGTGCTTATTGCATTATACCAACATGATTTTCTATTATTCTGCCCATCCCATCTATATTAATGGGGGGGGGGGGGGGGGCCTCGTTCCAATGAAATATC
>VVAS01012427.1:11755-24634 GCA_015103295.1 Ptychochromis oligacanthus
GTGGAGAACCATCATCCCTGCTTGCCTCATCATCTTCATCCTCATCTGTAGTTTCTTCTTCCTCCTCCTCTGCTCCCTCTTCCGCTGCTGCCTCAGTACTGGTTACTAATGATTCTCACCTTTCTAAATCTGATAACCAGAGCTCAATGCAACCCAACGCCACAGAGTCTGATGCAGAGCCTGTTTATAGCTGTGGAGAGTGTGGCAAAAGCTTCCCTCAACTTTCAAGCCTTCGCAGGCATATGCGCATGCATGAGCCAACCACAGCAGGTACTAGCAATACTGCCACTACTGGCCCAAACCCTGTTCACATAAAAACACAGTCTGATCCAAGCCTTCCCCATTCGACCCAAGAAACATCCCAACCCTCTTCCAATTCTTGTTCTAGCCCAGACAAAATATTTCATTGTCCCGATTGTGGCAAAGGCTTTAAGAAAAAAGGGCACCTCCTGCAACATGGTGTTATACACTCCTCAGCCCGCCCATATGGCTGCTCCACCTGCTCTCGGGCGTTTAATCGTAGAGAGTCACTGACACGGCATGAGAAGATACATGAGGAAAAGCCATTCCGATGTCCCGCCTGTGGTCGTGCCTTCCGTGAGAGCACCTCTCTACTCAACCATGCTGCCTCAGGCACCTGCGGCAAGCCAGGTAGGGGACCCAAACAACGGGGCAGCAAGACAGGAACTGATGGTGAGGACAGAGTCGAGGGAGGGGGTGGAGGAGGTAATGGAGGAGGGGGAACTTATCAAAGCAATAGAGGGGTTATTTATGGGAAAACTGAGGAAGAGGATGGTGTAATCATTGTGAGGGAAGGAGAACCAAAATCAGGTTTAGGGTGTGATGGTCTGTTTCAGTCTGGAAGGGGAGGGAATTCAAATGACAGGGACAGAGCAGATGGTAAATACCCCACTGACTACTCTCGGAATCGTTACACAGGCTACCATGATGACCACCGTTCTCAAGGTAATCCATCTCCATGCTACTCTGGTGCCTCCCCATGTGGAAGTGGGATGGCGGGCCCAGCTCTGAGAAAGGCACCCCTGGCCCCAACACTGCATCCACATTCACAGAGCCACAACCAGCACCACCATCCGCAGCAACAGCCCCACCTGCCCCTCTCTTCTCTACTGGATGACTCGGAAGATGATGTCACTAGCTCTGTGAATAATGCAATCTCTGCCATAACAGCAGCTAGTAACAGTGGAAATAGAGGGGATGACAGGGGAGACATCATAGGAGGTCTGCTAGGTGGTCTTGGTTTAGGACCTCTGGGCTCACCTTCATCCACGTCTGGTATGGATAAGAATTTCAGAGGTGGTGGGAGTCAGGAGGCTATGAGCAGCAACCTGCAGAATCCTACTGCCAAACCAAAACGTCCCCGCAAGCCAAGAGCTAAGAAAGATCCTGCAGCTGGTGGACAGCCCCCCAAACGTAGGCAGTACACTCCCAGAATGGGGCCCAGCGGGCTCCCACGCACTCACCTCTGCAGTGTCTGTGGTAAGGGATTTGCACGCCGTGAGACCCTGCGCAGGCATGACCGTATCCATACAGGAGAGAAGCCCCATCACTGCACTGTTTGTGGAAAGTATTTCAGAGAGGCTTTTCACCTCAGCAAGCATCAAACAGTCCACTCCGGGGCAAAGAATTACAAATGCAGCATCTGTGGGAAAGAGTTTGGTTACTCCCAGAGCCTCAGGAGGCACAGCAAACTCCACCAGAAAGGGGAGATGGAGGAGGTGCCTACTACACCAGCTCCGGAGAACCTCAACAGCTTTAACCCAAATACTCAATGTAGCGTGGCCCAAGACCGGAGCCAGAACCAAGCACCAAGCACCTCCTCCTATTACCCCTACTCCCAAGACGTCAAGCCTCAAGACACCAACCCCCAGCCACAGCCTCCTCCCCCACCCCAACCACAGCCCCCACCGCCACCTCGACTCTACACCTGTGCTATATGCTGGAAGTCGTTTCGTCATCACTTTCATTTGACTGCCCATCACCAGACGGTTCATGAAGGCGGGGGTGAAAAACTCTTCTGCTGCGAGGTATGTGGGAAAGCATTTGCTTACTCTAACAGCCTCACTCGACACAGGCAGTCTCAGCATGGCATGACCCGCCCTGAACCATCTAACCCACAAGAAGGCAGCGGTGGGTCTGCAGACAACCGAGGTGACGTTAATCAGTCAACATCTGAGAATGAGGCTGCCACCAATGCACTGCTTCAGATGGCGCCTTCCAACGAAGGCCACGGAGGGCAAAATCTAAGTGTTGTCACTCATAGCCACCAACAAGCACCCCCACAGCCACCAGCTGGTTACTCTCCCCTCTTTTATGATGCTGCAGCTGCTCAGTCTTCTGCCTCTACTGCCCCAACTTACTCTCAGCCTCTTCCTCCCAACTCTACAATCATGCCTCCGCAGCACCCGCATTCTCCAGCCGGGGTGAAAGGAGAGCACATATATCCAGCTGGATCCCGTAGCCGAACGCTTCACACCACAGCCCCGTTCCAGCCCCTCACGGAACTGCCCTCCACTGAACATCACCATCTGCATCACCATCATCATCACTCCCACCATCATCCCCATCATCAGTCAGGCACCCAGCCCCACCAACACCTTGACTGCGACGTCCAGTTGTCACACGATGATATGAGACGACACAAGAAGAAAAAAAAAAAGTCCAACAGGAGAGATTGGAGGGGAAATAAATGGGAATCCCAAGATTTAGTCAGATTCGATGGAATCAAAAGAAAGAGAAAGATAAGTTGTACAATAAGAGGGCAGTTTAGTAAAAAACAAGGCTCTCTTCGTTTGACAATTAGGCGAGGAGGAGGATCAGGTGGTGGTGGATATAAGCTTGTCAACCCTGGTGGAATGAAAGTGCAGATCCTGTCATCTCTCAAAGTTCCCGTGAAACGTTTTGGCTGTCCAGTATGCCCCAATTCTGTGTTTTCCCGTAAAGCAGGACTGCTTGTCCATATGGCAGTTAAACACCCACAAAAAGCCTTGAGCACTCAGGAGCGACTTAGGTGCAGTGTGTGTGGGAAGCAGTCTCACAGGCCTTTGGCAGCCTTTATTCATCGGGCCTCCCACCGTGCCAGAGGGACTTTCTCCTGCCGACGCTGCTCCGCTCGCTTTTGGAATGCTACTCTTCTTCACAGGCACAAGGTGTCTTGCCGCCGCAGGGCTAAAGGACTGCAGAGGGGAGATGCGAAGAGGCTGAAGCTTTCAAAGAGACCAGGCGAAAGACAGACCCATGAGGGTCATGAGGAGATGCCATTCCTACAGGGACCATACAGATACTGAGCTTCCTGGTTTCTGAATAGAGTGGCACACAAGGGGGATATTTCGGTTCTAAAATGGGAAGTGAGAGAAAAAAAAGGGACTTTAAAAGGCATCTGCTGCCTTAAGGAAAATTTGCCTCGTGTCTCTGTTGCATCTACTCTGCTGACTATTAGAATGAGTGTGTTAACAACTACTGTAGAGTGTCCTATAAAATATCTCCAGAAATTCTTCCAGATTATGTTGGAAGGTGTTTTCAAAGACGTGACTGTTTCCATAGGATCATTAATTAACCCCTTAAGTGCATTGACACTATGCTTGGCTGACACTGTGCAGTTACTAGACAAGTTTAGGTGAAATGACCTGCTAATGTATCTCTCTTACCCATAACTAGAAACCCTGCTACACCTCCTGCTGTATGATAAACGTCTCTGCTGTGTATTTTGTCTTGTTGTTGTTCACTTAGAGGCTCTGAGGATTTTTAAAAAATGTAAAGTGCATTTATTAGGAGTAGGGACATGGGGACAAAGACCTTTGTTGATAGTTTGTCAGTGCATGTTTGTTCTCTGGTCAAGTTTTTTGCTGAGGTTGTGAAATCACTCCTACAGTATGTGATGGTTTATTCAGTATATCCCCAGAAGTTTGTAGTGTAAACCTGATTTGAGAGTTGCTCTATATTCCCTAGTGATTTAATCACACATAGATAAAATGTCAACGTTGCTGATAATTAGCATTACAAGGACCCCTCTCCTGCCAAAATGACAAAAACTTACAAGAAGCCTTGCTTATGATGTTCACTTTATTTCATTTATTTGAGATCTTCCTAGCTTTTATACCAAGAGATTGAAACAGGTTAAACAAGTGGACTGTAACACATGTTTATCTCATGTTATTTGTATGCTCTTTTTAGCAGTGATTATTTCTACAGTACTTCACGGTGTGTTAAAACAAGGACCTATCATGATAGAAACAAATGTAATATTCCATGTATTTATGTGTGTAACCCAATCAGTCTTCATGCCAATCTTATACTTACCCCTTCTACCTTTTTACTTTTTGCTGAGTTGCAATCGTATTCTTACTGTCAAGCCTTGTTTTTTTTTTCTTTTAAAGAAAAATAAGTTCAAAGTACATCTTGTCACTTTATTCACACATATGAAATGTTCATACCCCTGTCAAGCCTTGTTTTTTTTCTTCTAAAGAAAAATAATAGTTTTAGTAGATTTCTATCACATTATTTACTGAGAAGTCAGTAGTTGATTATATTTCAGCAATGAATAAACCTTAAGTGTAATAATTTTTGTTTTCCTTTCGTTTCTGATTCAGTTACTTAATGCAATATCGAAGAAATTGTAAAAACTGCTTAGTTATTGAACATGGGTAAGTTGTGACTGTTACCGAAGTAAGAACTGAAGTTTTACAATTACATTTAGCTTTATGCAAATTTCATATCACTTTGTGGATTAAGTGGTTATCAGGATGTAGTTGATATACCAATACATTTTACAAAAATATGCTTAGAGTTACTAATGTTCTTGGCCAGAATATGCCAGGATAAAGAATGATTTTTAGTAATCAAAACTTACACATATAATTGCTGTGGAAAACCTCACTTCTGGCTCCACAAGATGGCAGTAAGCAACTCATTTATGGAGTACTCTTGGCCTGGTAGGGATGAGTGTGGCAGTCACATGGATTTTTCAGTGATAGGGGGTGGACTGGAGAGGCTGGTGCTGTATGGCTGTGCGGCTGTCTGCGGTTTAGCACAAGACTAATACCAGAAAGTAAACAAAATGATTGGTAATAATGATCAGATTCCTTTAGCCATATTTGATTAAAAAGCAAATACTTTTTTCCTGGAAACTAATATGGTTTATAACAGATTTAAGTGCGTGTAATTGTACATGAAGTGTCTGCAGTTTTTTTCTTTAATTTAGTTACAGTAAGAACTGAAAGTGTGGCTGCCTTTAAAGTGTTAATTATGTGTTTTAATTCATACTGATGATCTGGCTTGCTTGCAGACATAAAATATGATGACTAATCCCCTCTGATGTTTTATGTGGGGTGACACGTGGTTATAATCTTGGGAGACCACAGCTGGACAAAACACAGCCCAGTAGTACTCCTGCTTACAGTTGCATTCACTGTTATCTATTTTCAGCGCACATTATTCAAATGCTTTTATTCCCTTCGTCTTTTGTGTGGTGATTTGTCTGTAATCTATTTACGTCGACTTCTGCATGTCAAACTCTGGAGAAAAAAAAAAATCAAAGGGGTGAATTCCTGCGGCGCGCTTTGTTTTGCATGTGCTTTGCAACTTGTACAGTAGACGAGACAACCCTCGCGCTTTTTTGTATTTCGAGCTGGTCTCACGCGGCAGTGGCATGCACGGGGGGAATCCGAGCGGGCGGGCTTGTTCGACCTATTTCTGCCCAATAGGCGCTGGCCATGGGCGGAGCAGCAACTTTCCACAGCCTATCGAAGCCGAAGACAGGCCTCGTCTCCGCGTGTCTGACACACGTGAGCTGGAACAGCTATTGTACGCCGGGAGGAAACGTGCTGAAGCGTTCCTCTCGCCTGAAAAAACGGCACACTCACGTTTTCTGTGGATTACAAGGAAACTGGAAAAGTCATGCAGCAGTGCCTGAATATTACAGAAAGCCAAATTATGCTCCAGCAGACACAGAGAGAGCAAAGTTATGTCATTAATCCTGAGCGTAATAGCACAATGAGTTTATGTCGGTCTAATGGCACAAAGACGGTTTCTTTCCCGTCGCCATGGTGAAGCTAAGACTAATTTGTATATTTACCGCTGCTTTAAAATACATTGTTATACCTCTCTGACAAAACAAACAGCCTGCTCCCCTCGAGGTGTGGCACGAGGGGGTAGGTGTGTCTCATAAATAATGAGCGAGAATTGAGAGCTCAGTTAAAGCCGGCCCCGCCCCCTCTCTCCCGCGCCGCCGCTGCTTGTTCCTCGAGGTGTGACGTCACGTGAACTGCCCGTGTCCATTCCAGCTGAGCGAAAGAGAGAGAGAGAGGAGAACGTCGCGCGGCCCAAACACAGACCCGAGCCCGTGCGCCCGTGACTGGATCCACCGGATGCAAAAAAAAAAGTACAGACAGAAAGAGGAAACGACCCCCTCCTCCTCCGAAGGACAGCAGAGCGCGACAGCAGAGAGAAACAGCAATACAAGTTGTCATCTGACCACATACAGCCACTGCTCGCGTCGCTGTGTTTTTTTTTCCTCCTCTTTCTCCGCGACTGTTTTGTTTTGACGGAAGAAGTCTTTCTCAGATCTTGTATTTTTTTTAATAACCGCAAGACTAACTCGTGATATCACTCTTCAAGTTTTTGCTGTAATATTTTCCTGTGCGTGCAAAGTGTGTGCGTGTGTGCGTGCGGGATTTTCACGCCTTTGCAGTTTTATTATGGACAGTATTCCTAATCAGATGGTCTGACTGTCCCTCCCACACTGCTTCTCTGAGAATAACAGCTTCATCTACGGCGGTTTCAACAACATCCAAAGGCAATGGAATACTTTGATGAAAATATTTCTGCAGGGAAATAAATAACTCTTTATAACTACAAGTGAAAGGTAAGAGTTGCATGTGTAATTTAAAGTTTTAAGCATAATGCTGCTGGCATACTTGCAATTACAATTTAATAGATGCTCTATTCTGCATGGGTAATTCTCAAAACTACCTTTCTCCATTTGCCCACCACCCCACCCCTCCTGTGCACACAGCCACAGTCATCCAGCCTACTTGTCCTATTGGTAGGTACTCCTGTCTGCTCGTCTCGCCCCTTCAAGTGCCCCAGGTGTCTTTCTGGTGACCCGTCTGGTCCAGGATGTCCAGGCAGCTCTCCCAGCTTCCGACCCCCGACCTCCCAGCTGGGGCAAGCCCACAGTTTGGAAGTTGTACTCAGCCTGGAGGCTCCCTCACAGGGGGGAACCTCAACTCTATGGCAGGTCTGAAATCCCTCCTGCAGCACCCCATGAAAGGAGACCAGCGTTTAAAAAACCCATGCGATTCGAAAGGTTAGACTCTTTGTTATTTTAATTAATAGGATGTTACAGCCACAGCCTGTCTTCTTATCTATGCAGTGGGAACCCCATGAATAAATCTCTCCCACCCACTATTACTGCTGTAACACAAATGGTGCATGAGACTTTCACACCAAAGTCACATGCACCATCACACATGCTTAAGATGACCCTGACAAGATGATCTGAATTACAATCCCCAGTGCAACTTCAAATTAGGATCTGGTTTACACTGGGTGATAACATGTTTTGGTTTAGCTCTAATGCTAAACCAATGCAAGCATGCACTCTGGGTGCTTTCTCTGCCAGACGTATCTCTGGCTATTGTGAGATTTGTTCTGGAGTTTGTGTATACGTTATGACAGCAAATCGGTTTTGGCTCTTGCCTAATGCTGCAATTCAGCTACCATCTGGCCCATCTGTGTTTCTGTGTGTGATTGTATGAGAGATAGAAAGAGAGGGAGATTTTGTAGAAGTGCATCATATGAATAAATCGGCCACACCATTTAGCTTGGAAAATATGAGGAGCTGGTTTTAGCATCCATTTGGCAGAAGCATAAACTGTCCAAGACCACCTTCATGTTTACAGAAAGCTGTTAAAAGTGACACCAAAGGTATTCTTCGTAATATTTATATTGCATTAATGACTCTGTTTTTTTTGTCTGGCAGACAAAGACAGACTGGACCTTGATGAGGACTCCTTGGGAGTGTGTCCCATGAGGAATGGAAGTGGAATAGTCAGCAGTAATAGCAGTAATGGCTGTGGAGGAGGTGGAAATGGTGGAGGAAGCTTCAACCAGTTCCTGGGGCCTCTTTTGTGGGATCGCACCCTGCCTGCAGATGGGGGCCTCTTCCAGCTTCAGTACATGGACTTGGAGGAGTTTCTGACCGAAAATGGAATGGGCAGCACACATAACAACAATAGCTCCTGTTCAGCCCAGATACCCTCACAGAGCTCCCAGTCAGCTGTGCCCAACCAGAGCTCCCAGTGCCTACCACCCTCATCCCCACCTGGATCTTCATCCTCACCACCTTCTTCTTCTTCTTCTTCTCCATCTCTCATTGGTTTGGAGGTGGCTCAGCCACAGAGTCTTGCAGGAGGAACTGACTGCCTGCATGGTGAGTTAACTAAAATTGACCATTTTGTTATGACCAGTTGTACCAGAGAGACTGGTCATTATTTAAGGTTTGTCCGAATCACCTGACAGCAGCAGTCATGGAAAAGTTTCACCTGCCACTAGTCCTCTAATAGACCATTCAATTCAATAACAGTTGCGATGTAAACAAGGTTATGTGGAGTGTCTATAATGTTTCTGTGGGCTAGTGATTCAGCACTCAAACTCTCCATAGTTCATGATGGATGTCATGGTGATCAAATATTTCTCTGTCCCGTGGGGTCAACTTGAGGGCGTGAGATCACATGGTTATGAAAACAAAGTAAGCTTTAAAAAGAAAACAAGAGTTTAGAATTTGCATCTTAACCATAGCATGCACTTTTTACTTGGCTGCATGGCGCAGGATTAAAGGTTGATTTGTGGTCCTCGGAGAAAAGGATAAAGAGTGGTGGAGAACTTGGAAGAAAGAGGTGCAGCAAACAAAGAAGTCCTGAGCTATTTGATGAGTCAACTTCATAGCTATGACAAGAGGGTTTGGTGTAGTTTGGCATGTGATCTATGTACTGCACTGTACAACACAATCAACATTCACTCCCAGCCAATAATGATTGTGCAGCGGGGTCAAAACAGTACACAGAGAGAGAGCGAGCAGTGTATGAAGTGTTTGCGGTTGCGTGTCTTTAAATCTCTCCCCACTTCACACGCCACAGCCATGTGCACGCGTCATTACACGTGCGGAGGCTGGGAGTACTGGAGTGAGAGAACTAGAGGCAGGGCCAGGAGACCTGTAGGAGGAGTCCACAGAGGAGGAGGGGGGGCAGACGGCAACAGGAAGAGTTTCCCTGTGCTGCTGGACTTCATACCGAACATATGATCACCAATGAATGACAATAAGTGCACTGATATCAAGAGGGGAGTTTTATACTTTATGGGATACTGACTGAAGACCTTTAATTCACCCCTTCACTTACAAAGCACTTGTTCATAAACTCTGATAACACATTTAGACTGGATGATAAAGACTCGTGGATTTTGATCAATGCCCCTTTGTGTAAAGTCTTATAATTACATGAAGAGAATTGAGATGCTATTTACCACCTATTAAGCCTCCCAAAGCTTGAAAATAGAGAGGCTGAACCCTAAACTGCAGCATCACAACTAACCACCAGCTGCTTCATAAATGTTTGATGGGGTAACAACATATTACATTATTAGGTAACTAACAAAGAGCATGGCAGCTGTTTATCTTTGCCACATCTTCAGGTCTTCTTGGAATGCTGTTGTACAAGTTCTGAATAATGTGAGCACACATGTTGGACCATGTAATCAAAAATGAAATCCTACTGTTATTTAACAGTTGAAACATGTGCATGAAAAATGCACCAAATCTACTTTGCAAATCCGCGTTCCCGAGCTGCCGAAAAGGCAGCGAGAGACAATCATGAACTGCAGGGTCTGTAGGTTTTAATTCCAACAAAACACCACAACAGGAGGTGGCACTACCTAGTTCCTGCTGTTGGGTTTAAGTAGCACAGCACTTGGTTAACCATATCCACAAAAGAGTTTCAGCAATATTTAAAGCTGCTGATTGTGCCTGACTGCTTCTAGCACTCTTTACTATGTTATGGAGGCACTGCCAATGGAACATTAGTGAACAGTGTGCACCCTGCGTAAAAATGTGCCCTCACATTACCAGCCCATTATATAGCCATTAGTTCTCTTATAGTACAAATCCACAGGTTACATGGTTAGCAGCTGGCAACACATATAGAAGAGTGAACCTCCAACTAACAACCTGCTGGTTTTCCCCACCACTGGGTTGTTTTCCCATTACACCACATTAAATATTCATTATATTCATCCTGGGTTTGGTATTTATCCACATTTGTAAGGCTGCAGTGCTGTGTTAAATAGGTACCCTGTTATATATCCAGTTAACATGTAGAGGAGTAGACATGGTCCAGTCTCTTTTAAATTCCCTCACCTTTTGACAGGCTTGTATATATTCATAAGAAGGATGATGATTGAGCTGTGTGTATTCATATACAAGTTAAATGGAGGTTTGCGCTCTTTGAAAGAAGTCAGTTGAGTAAGGTGCATTGGCCCTAAAGGGGGTGGGCTGACATATAACCCTATACTGGCCCCACTTATAAAGAAGCTGGATTTGAGGGGAGGGAGAGCAAGTTATATAACACTTCCACTTATAGATTTTTCTGTCTACATTAGTTGTGGTTTTTGGCTTTGGCCCATGAGAACTTCTCAGTAGTTCATTTGAAAAACTAGTCAATATGATTCAATCTGATTGAACCAAGAGGTTTTGTGTAGTGGTGATTGTGTGTTATGATATATTGTGTGTTATAATATATTGTTTAAGCGCTGGTCTGCACAGTAGGATTCTTCGGGGGATTCATGGTCACATCAAGACTATGGTTATGTTTTTATTTCAGCAGTAGTGCACACAGTGAGACATACACAAAATCTAATTTGATAATAGCTTGCCTTTATTGACAGATGGCAGATGTATAATAAATTATACAGATGGATAAGAAATTAACGGGAAAATCCTCACCCTTGACCCATGCAGTGAATTGGATCTGGTGGGAATATTTTTCTGGTATGTTTCTGATATGGCACAGCTTTTCTGAGTGGTCACCTTTATCCTACAATGAAGCATTTCTATCCTGATGAAAGTGTTTATTTATTTATTTATTTTTACCAGGATGAAAGTAGCCCCATCCTTAGGGAACAAGAGGTCACTGAATGATTTGAATAGAACAGAAATGATGTGAATCATATACTGTGGCCTTGCAGTCATCAGATCTCAGCCAAGTGAACACCTATTTTGAAATAAAATATTAGACAACGCTCTGCACCATCACTGTCAAACTCCCAAATGAGGGAATATCTTTTGTAAAAAAACAAACAAAAAAAAAACAAAAAAACATCAGTTACCACCCTTCCATTAGTGTCTCAGAGATATGGAGGATCAGTGCCAAGGAGCATTGAAGCTGTGCTTTTGGCACAAGGTAGAGTAACATCTTATTGAGACAGCTAATATTGGCTTTTCAGTGAATTTAAGCATTGCTTTAAACATGAACTTGTTGCTCAGTTACATGCACAAATCTGTGTGCTAAAAATGTACATATTATATTAGACAATCAAATTCTATTGTATTTTTTATTGTGGTATTCTTTAAACATTACCTTGAGTATGAAAACCTTTCTAAGTCAATGAAAGCTGACTGACAAACATTACATGATTCTCCGTTAAGGGTAAAGCAGTGCTGTTTGTTGCAGTAAGAAAGTGGCTCTCTGCCGCTATCTGGTGGTCATCATTAAATACTGCGTATTTGTTTATTTTTGTGGATCATCTGTCTAAATTTGACAGTTTAAAAAAAAATGTGTTCGTTGTACTCAGATTTATCTTCCTTTTAATTCCAGGGAGTCAGAGGAGTATGAATGACTCCTGTGAGTCACCCTCTTCCTCCTCGTCATCCTCCTGTCCACCTCTGTTCACGCCCACCGGCAATGGGCCCGATGTGACTGGAATGTTTGACATGGATTCTTCAGACATGGCTATGTCCAGCGCCTCAGAAGACCAGCAGAACTTTGATCCCAGAAGGCACTCCTTCAGCGAGGAGGAGCTCAAGCCGCAGCCGATGATCAAGAAGGCTCGCAAGATCCTGGTACCTGATAACATGAAGGTAAGGCTACTGAGGTCTTCACTGCATTGATGCAGGTGTCTCATATGCAGTTTATGCACTGGGACGGAAGTAGTTGAAAGCAATGAAATAGTAATTAAATCAAGTCTTATTAAAATTTGGATTTAATTGATTTTAATATTTACAGAATGTCAGAAAATAGTGAAAATGCCACCCAAATTTACCAGAGATAAAGCCTTGAGAAGCTTAAAGGGTTAATACACTGTCCGTATTGTTTGAGATCTATTTTATCTGATCACTAATGAGGTAATTATCTAGCTATGATCATAGAAAACAAAATACTCAGTTGAGGGTAAAATTGGTGGGAGCAGAAATAGCTAAACCTTGTAAACAATTTACCTGAAATATTTTTGTATCAGAAATAGGCACACACATGGGTCTGAATTAATGTTTTACATTGTTCATCTTAATGAAAACAGTGTTAAAGTTAGAACAATTACACAGTAATAGCATCCAAAATGACACAAGCTGGGTAGGAACAAACAGAGATTATATAAAACATAAAGCCCAATATCAGTTAATAAGGTGGTTGCTACATAAGTGAATACTGAGATATTCTGTCAATGTGCACAAATCCTCAATCTGTAACTTATAGAAATGCATAAAATATTCGAAGTGACTAAAAAGCAAAACATCAACTGAGGATGTTGTTTTTCCAAAGCTGTGGGATGTGGCACGTGCAGGTTTTTTTGCATACTTTATTTGCTCTC
>VVAS01012542.1:8637-21359 GCA_015103295.1 Ptychochromis oligacanthus
GTTGCTGCTAACCGTGTCCATCCCTTTATGACCACACTGTACCCATCTTTATGATGGCTGCTTCAAACAGGATAACACACCGTGTTACAAAGCTCAGATCATTTCAAACTGGTTTCCTGAATATAACAAATGAGTTCACTGTACTCAAATGGCAAATCTGCAGGAACTGCGTGATGGTATCATGTCAATATGGACCAAAATCTCTGAGCAATTCTTCCAGCACCTTGTTGAATTTGTGCTATGAAAAATTAAGGCAGTTGTGAAGGCAAAAGGGGGTTCAACCTGGTCCTAGTGGGGTGTACCTAATATAATGTGTTTGTTTTAGGCAGTTCAGAAGAGGTATTACACTGAAGGCAGATGACTCACCGATCAACTAAAGCCTCTTCAGGCTGGTTGTGTTGACAAATGTGACTAAATAGACAAAAACTAAAGCTAAAGACATTTCCTCTCTTTTTTTCTTTTAATTTTTGTATGTACCCATTGTTACTTGGTGTTAGTTTTCTTTCTTTCTTTTTTGTAAAAGTCTAGATTTGTTTTGTTTTGTTAACTGTTCACATCTAGCTTTAGTTTTAGTTAGCAATAAGGACTTTGGACCATGGTCCAAGTAACAGTTCAGTGACTATAGTTGGTCCAGAATGGGTTTGCTGGTTTCATTTTAATTTTTTTGTTTAGGGTATATATATATATAAAAAAAATCTTCATTTTAATTTACTTTTTATAAACTTCACAGTTTTTTTGTTTTGTGTTTCTAATAAGATATAACTAATATGTAAATCTTGTCAGTATTGCCAATATTTAAAATGTATTGACTAGGTGGGCTATTAACAGTGCAAACACCTTGGGAGGACCGCTAACACAATCTTATAAAGTCTCAATAGAGAACTGGTGCTTCCTAGTGTTTAGTAACTGAAGTTTATCTTTTATTTCAGTTAACTACATTTTCACACCTAGTTTTAGTTTGGTTTTTAGTTAACTATAACCTTGATAGATGTTTTGAAACAGCTTAACTCTGTGGTAATTTAAGACAACTTTACATGTTAATCAGGGGTGCAGTCACTATCAGTATCAGTCAGACTGCCTATTGTCCAACATCACTGGAATTTTTTTTAATGGGGTAGCACTGGAGGGACCAAAAATCAGTGAAGTGGGCCCATGGGAAATCATAAAAATATTAGAAATAAATACCAAAACAGTTTGAAAACTGGCTGAAAATTCAGCAAGTTCTGATTTTAATTGTTGACTGACAATTAGGAGACTTCCCTGAAACAATGTGGCAGTCAGATAAAAGCACAAATTTCAACTGTGATGTAATACAGTCTGTTTACAGCCATAAATATATTCTACTGAGTGTTTAAAGTAAAGAACAGTGTGACACATCCTTTATTTTAAGCTCACCAATGTAAAGGAGTTAGGGAGGTTAGCAGTGGAGCAAACCACTGCCTACAACGGATCTGTGGATCTGGTTTAGCCATTTTCTTCCATATCCTAACATCAAAATGATGTCTCCCAATTTTTCTCATTTCATTTTGATATATATTTAAGAAGATATGATGCTAAATGTCTAATCTACTCTGCAGATCTAGAGTAGATCCAGACAAAAATTTTCATTCAAATGGGTCCACATTTCGAGTAATCCTGTTAACATTCAAAGAAACACACAAACCAAACCAATAACATAAGCTCCTCACCAGAAATAAATATGTGCATGAAGAGAAAAGATCTAATAAAAAAAATAAACCACTCGAACAGGTTTAATTTTAGACTTTGTTTTAATATAAAAAACTTTATCAGTGCTCTGGAATGCCATAAAAATCTTGTCTCCACTTCAAGTGCTACATACCAAGTTTACACATGAAAAACTGCATGCATATAAGTGCTACATATTTGTACATATAAACTGTACACATCAAAACCTGCATGCATAAGCAGTAAATTATATGTGAAAAAACATACAAAATTTTCCTATTTCAGTATGAGCATGATGCTCTGAGGTTTGTGAAAAAATGTTTCTTTTCCGTCTTTTCTTCTGCCCGTCCAAGTTTGTGCTGCTGTTCGTCCACTCGGCTCTGCTACCTCTTTAATCCTCTCTGGGCCTGTTTCAGCAACGAATCAAAGTCGAGGTCCTCAAACCTGGTCTTGGAAGGAGACGGTTCTGCATCTCTGTTTGCATCTGAGAAAGAGAGACATTCACAGGTCACATTCTCAGTTATAAGTCCCTATCAGACATGCAGTCTTTTTCCTGTGCTGAACATGTTGGCCCCATGTCTGAATGAGTACTGTGGTCACTTTTCTGTAAAACTCCCTATGGCAAATTTCAATTTTAATCTGTTGGATTTAGTTAAATGTCAGATCTCTACAAATGCAAATCAGTTTTTTGGTTGGCTAAATTTAATTTGATTTCATGCAACTTCTTTTTTTTGTTCTGGTAGAGCACACTGTCTTCACCAGCCGGGTGTGTTTTAGTTGGTCCACTTTCACACAGCTATTCTAAGGTTGGGATTTTACTCCTTTGCGGACACCACGGATGAGTAGTTGTTCTCATTATATTACTTTGTAGACCTGTGTCTGAATTCTGCATGTCCTGCTGGTGCCCTTGTAGTGTAGTGGCTGCATGAACAAGTGTGTATGGTTGTAACAAACTGGAGGATACACTGACGTCCCCCTACAGAGGACCCACTGACGACAAAATATCAGACCCAAGCAGACCCTTGTGTATTCATGGATGCAGAGAGTATAACACGTATAACTTCACCTGGTCACTTTCAGTTGTTTCATGCCATTTCATAACACTATGGTTTTTAAGGCACAATTTTTTAAATCTTCCACGACTTTTCCAGAAAAAAAAAAAAAAAACTTCTCAAATTTCTCAGCTTGTACAGGAATCCTGTCCTTTCAGTATAGTGAAGGCTACTAAAGATAAGTGAACTCAGCTGTTGGCGTTATAATTACCAAGATCTGTGTAGTCTGAATTACAAAACTGCCTTCTCCCACCGAAACAGATGTCAAATGGGAGCTCATCGGGCTGCCGTAGTTTTCCACCGTTATCGATGGCTGCAAAAGCATCTTCCATGTTGTAGAATGTAACGAAGCCATAGTGGTCACTATGGGAACCAAAGATGGTGGATTTAATGTTGATAAACAAAGCAATCCAAGTTCCATTTCACTGCAAAGGCTATAAAGATATTCTAAACCGCAATGGCGCATGCTTACCCTCTATCTCTGAAATGAAGCGACACACACTCCACCTCTCCAAACTGAGAGAAGCGTTCTCTCAGTTCATCGTGAGTCATGGACCTGCGGATGCGGCCGACATAGACCACCCGGCGCTCATCCTGTGTAAAAGAATTGAATGTGATATAATTACTGGCCACTGGGAAAAAAACAAAACAAAACACCAACCCTTCAGATGATTTTTACTTACTATGGCTTTAAGTTTCTGGATCCTCATCTCATGCTCCCTCCTGAGCTTCCTGGACTCTCTGCTGCTGCATGGATGAAGAAAATGAAGACTGAGATTTTGCTCTTTAGACCTGTTCCCATTAAATGTGTCAACTGAGGACTAGTCCCTCTTGATGTTGAGAGTGTATAGCCAATTGAATCAAGCAACTTATGTCACATGGCATGAAGTCAGCGACTCTGCATTGAATCTGCTGTCTGCAAACTGATGGCCTGCTTGCAAAAAGCAGTGGTAAAGTTTCCAGTAAATATATTCACACTGAATTGTTTTTTTCTTTTTGACTGGCACAGTATCGTAACCATGATGAGCGAAGTTATCTTGTTAATGATCCCATTGTGCATGACATTTAAACACATACATTTGATTTTCATTATATCACATGGTACATAAGCTATAACTTATCAACTATATTAACTGACCTGCAAAAGTCTCTCCACTGCCTACAGCATATTTGTGGGGATGGTGACCGGGACCGGGATGTGGACCGGGACCAAGATCTGGACCTTGACCTGCTGTATCTTGATCTGTAGCACCTTGACGTGTAGTGCCGAGGAGGGGAGCAGGACACAGAGCAAGAGGGGGATGATGAACACGAGCTGCTCTCTGAACGCTTGTGATGGAGCCTGAAAGATTGACAAATTGAAGAAGAAAATTAGCCACAAAAACTAAAAACTCAGATTGAATGTGAATAATAGAAGATGAGTACCTTGGTCTTTTTGGAGAGCGAGACGCAGAGCTGGAGGAGGAAGAAGACGAGGAGGACCGGGAACTGGAGCTTGAGTCAGACCGTGGTGATCTCCTCCTGTATCTCCGCTTCTCTCTGCCTCTGACAGGTGGGCTGGGTGGAGGTGTTGGAAAGGTGCATGGAGCTGTCTTTCTTTCACTTGTTCCATTATCTCCTGTGGCAGCACAGTCTGCAAACTGCAGAGCTTTGTCTGTGGTCTCTGATGTGGTCCTGGGTTGCTCTGAGTGATGCTGAAACACAGACATTGTTTTTCCAGTTGTAATCTGGTTTTTCCCTTGACCTGCAGAATTCGAGTCCTGGGTCGTCATATGCTGGTCATTTGTGGTTGGAGAAGTATCCTTGAGTAAATAGGGCTTAGCTCTGCTACGCTGAGAAGCATTTACAGGAGAATGATCTACAGACCCGCAGTAATCGTGATCGGAGGATACATGTGCATATATGTGATAAGAAGTACGAACTGCAGGTGATTCTGACAGAGTTGTGTGAGTCTTCCTGGACGGCAGAGGACGGGGGTCAATTATCTGAATGGCCTTGGATGGAGGATTTTTCCGTCTTGCAGGCTGCTGACTGCTCAAGATGATTTCAGTACTAAGGGGCTCGGGGATATCCACACCCTCCCAAGTTTGGAGTTTCTGAGTTTCTGAAGTGCTTAAAGATTCAAGTGGTCCCACAGAGGGCGTCAGTGGTAATAAAACAGCATGAACAAGTGTGGGCTCGTTCTCACAAACTCTCTCCTCTTTAGCTGGAAGAGGAAAATAAAAAGAGATTGTACGAGACTGGAAGTCAGCATCCATTAATACATCATCACTAGCAATCTGACAAAACTCACCTTGTGTTTCCTCAAACTGCTCCAACAGGCTGGTCAGATCAGGTGCTTCAATTCCTGATGAAGAAAAGAACAAACACATGAAAAGACTGCTTTGGGACAGGCTGTTTTTTTTAGTTCCCTCTTACTCTTATTATCATTACATTTAACACAATATATTATATATTGTCATTGGGAACAATTCAGTCTTGTGGTATGCTTGGTTTATTACACGTCTACAATGTCTTTTTTTGGCCAGACTTTGAGTTTAGCCAAAAAAACTCAAAGTCTGTTTCTCCTGTTTGTACAGTAGCATTTCATCTCATCACGCCACACAGGTTTTACCAGTTTTGCCACCTGGTAGTTAGTTTTTGATGTTTCATAGTGGTTACCAAACAACTTCTAGGTGCATTATTGCCACATTCTGGTGACAGCAACACATTCCATACTACCAAGTAACTGTAAAAACAAGGAGAACATATATTTCATGACAAGAAATATAAAACTGCATAAACCATTTGTCTTAACCAGGTAAAGGTAAAGCATTAAAACCTATTGTTTTAATACTTGACTTTACAAAGCAGATTCTGTTTCCTTGGTGAAAGACCCAGACTAGGTGTTTTCCAATTTCCGGTTTTTAAGGTGAGCTAAGCTCCATTTACTGACAACCTACCAACTCCCAGATATTTCCTAAAAAGTCAAACTATTCCTTTGAGTTTACCTGAGTCAACTGTTGCTCCCTGCACTCCACACCCAGTTTGAGGGGGTGGTGGTTCCTCAGGAGGACTCATGCTATGGGTTAGGATCTCTGTTACTGATCCAGGAGCTTCTGTGGGAAAAAGTGGCTGACTGAAGTGTGAGGTGACAGAACATTTTATCGGTCTCTCTGTAATAGAACTTAGTGCCTGTGGAGTTTCTGGTAAGTGCTGGGGTTCTTTTAGTGGGCTCAGACTGCACTGAGTCTGTGTTTTTATGCATTGTGAAGTTTTCTGTTCCTGAGAGGTGGCAGAATCATCTGGAGGTATTTCAGTAAACACCATCTTCATATCCTGAAGCAGTGCACTGCTCTCTTGATTACAGTTTTTGATTAGAGGTGACACCTGGGGATTTAGCTCTGAGTAAAATGTCTGTCTCTGAAGAGTTGCAGCTGAGGATTCATTCTGGATTTCTTGCAGCTGTCTGTTGCTTTGCAGACTTGAATCTCCGGAGAGAAACTCCACTTTGGACTCTGATGAGGAGTTGGAAATGGATGGTGATGCTGTCTGAAGAACTGGCAGGGGAAGGAGGACAGGATTTGGGGGGTCAGTACTAAGTGATGTTGGCTTCTTCACTGGACTTTTCTTGCTTTCAGGAACAATGACATCCGGCAGTGGGCTGGCAGGTGAAACGACTCTGGATTCAGTACTTTGGTGGTTTAGTCTGCTGTGACTTAGATGAGTGGAAGATTTGGCCTCTGAGGGGTGAAGCCTGTTTGGTGAAGAGGCACAATGGAATGACTTGTAATCAGGTTTGTGGAGGTCTGGATAATGGTGTGCCGTCTTTGGTCTGAAGCTATTTTGTTTCTGTAAACAGAGGATAGGGGTCAGCTCCTTGGGGGGCTCAGGAACAGAGGGCCACTTGGTAGTATAGTTCCCCTGTTTCTCCACCAGGGGCTGTCTCTTCTGGCGCAGCTGTCTGTACTGTTGGAGGCTGAGTGATTTGGTCTTTGTCTGACCTTTAGGCTGCTGCTCCTCAGCCTTGTTATAATTCACTTCTGAGGATGCTGTTGAGGCTTCAATTGCTGGATTTTCAAGTGCTTTTGTGCTGTTCAGTGGAACTGACTCAGTTTCACCAGTATGGCAACTTGTTGGATTTCTCTCATTCAGTCCATTTTCCACTGATTCATCCAATGAAGCCACTTGAATGGGACCAAAGCTCACTCTTTTCTTCCCTCTGGATGATGGAGATCTGGATGATTTTCCATTTAGCAACACACTCTTCAGGAGTTGTCCTGTATCTCTTTTTCCATCTACCTCATCCCCCTCCTTTGTCTCTTTTACAGGTGCCTCATCATCAGATACAACATTTATCTCTTCATCACTCTCTTCAGTGGGTCTTTCATACCTCCACACCTCTTCCTGGGAGAATATGGTGGGATGTGTCCTCAGTTTATTCCCTTCCTCTACATGCAGCTTCAGACAGTAGGGGTGCATGAGCTTCACCAGACTGACAAGAGAAGTTGAGGTAAAAACCTCGACTTCGGCATCTGGCTTTTTATTTTTTGGATGAAGCATCTGGCTTTGCTGTTTAAACATCTGCGACAGATCATTTTTCTCTAGTTTGCCTTCCTGAACTTTCTCTCCATCACTCTTAATCCTGGATACTGTAGTTGGGGTTTTACATCTTGGTCTAAGTCTGTGAGTAAGCGGTAATTCCTAAAAAGAAGAGAGAAAAGAGCGTCTAATTTTTTGGCAGCAGAATTGGTTGATGATCAGAGCCCAGTTCAGCTATTATCAGTGTTTTTGTGTCATTACACAACCACTCTATCTATCTATAACAACTAAATACTCATGACTACCCAATGCACAGTTTGCATGGCTTCCTTCCTTCCTACACTGAAACTCTACACATAACATAAGTTACCATGGTGATCTAGCCAGGTTTAGAAAGAGATGCAGTCATGACAATGAAAACTCTGAGTTTAATGTCAGTAATTTCTACTGCCCTCTTGCCCAGGCCTCTTTTGAATAAGAGATTTTAATTTCAATGAGACTTTTACCGGGATAAATAGATGATACAATACAAGAACAATACATCACTAACCCATTAATCTCACTTTGTAGTTCACCCCTCAGGTGTTAAAAATGCCACCTTTTTAATGGTTAACTCCAAAAACCCCATCCCTCTCTCAATAGACACATTACAAACATAATTATACACACTCAGCCAGGTTTAAGTTGTGTGGCTTATTTTTATCTAAGCTGCCATGTGACATCTAAACCCCATATAGGGGTTTAGTAATGTAATACAGTCAAAACAAGCAGTACTTCTTCTGTAAATGATTATTAGAATGGATTATGGATAATACAATGTATTCTAATTATATTTTCTACCCACCGCGGAGTTATCCCTGTGCTCTGTATGGCTGAGGAGCTTGGTGTTTGGCAGGGTGTCGAAAGGAGAAAGAGTCCTGTCATCATCCTCCACACTGTCCAGCATCTCAGTCAGGGCACACAGCAGACTCTCACTTTCTTCTTCAGCTCCATTCTTGCACTGAAACAGTAAAGCAGAATCAAAATTTATCAGTAAAATTCTACCAGCATGCTGTGACTGGTTGGTTGGACTCTGTAGGAGAGTTACTAAACATAATGATTTTTAAAAATACTGAAACACATTGGAGAAGTTTTAGACTTCTGATGCAGAGACTTCCAGAGATGCTCCTGAGGTTGGATCACTGGTTGGAGTTACTACACTTTTCTGACTGAAGCCACTACAACCAAAGATTTCAGGTCAACTGTATACATGTCATATAAATTTAGTACAACCAGGTGTTTTAACATGATCCAAAACTAAGTGAAAGGGTGGTGTAATCCAATTGTTTTCCTCAAAAGCTATCTTATCTCTCTAGATTGTTTGGCTCCCTTAAGTGGGATATCTGTTGTTTCTTAGTAAGTAAGTAAGTAAGTAAGTAAAGTTTATTTATAAAGCGCTCTTCACAGACATTAAGTCACATAGCACTGTACATCAAAACAAATCAAAACCCAGGTAAAAGTGCATTCTTCAGTGCATTAGTGCATCAGTTGCAATTATTGTGTGTCTCGTAAGTCTTTAAATGTTTGTATTATATAACAACAACAACAAAAAAAAAACCTCTCTGCAGAGTACCGGTTCAGCTTGTAAGTCGTCACTTTTAGAAAGGGGGGAATATGTCCCTGTGCATTAATGCCAATGCAGAGGGCATCCATGGGAAGAACACAGTAATCATGTTAAATTCTTCTGACAGTTTATGAAAAGGTTTAAAGGACCTTTCTAAAACTGAACTTTTGTTTGTTTGTTTTGACTGAGGTGCTTTTATGGAGCATTTTCATTCTGTTTGTGATGAAGTGAAAGCATTCAGATTAATCTGCTTTAACTCTGACCTCTGATGCAACAGTGGAGTCTTCAAAGATGGCCAGGATGGAGTGATCCACACAGGACTGTGTGTCCGTGTCCACACCTTCCACATCTGCTCTGCTCAGGACCGACTGCAGACACACAGACATAAAGAAAATCACTGCAATCACTGTAATTCCCATGTTACATTGATTTGCATGCACACAGATTGGTGTATTTCTACCTCCTGTTTTTTAAAAAAACACTCAATCCTCTGGGCGTGACCAAAAGATCAGGAAGCATGACTTTAACTCCCGAGCAAAAACAGGAAGTGTCTGCTCTGACAAAGGTTTAAAAAACTGTGAAGTAGATCTGATGTTTGATTCATGTTAACAAAGCAACACACTAAATAAAAAGTTTTGTTGAGGACCATCTCTATAGAAGTTTAAATGACACTGAAAAACAAAATCACAAAAAACTCATGTAAAGCATTGCAAGTATTGATAAATTAACACCTTCTTGATTATTCAATTTATCATCTGTACACCTGCCAGATATATCAGCTGACCGATATCACTGCCTGGCCTATCACAGATGAATTGGTATCGACGTGTAAGTTGTCCAATATGGACATTTTGTCTTTACAGAATATGATAAATTGATTGTTTACTACACTCTCAGCACTGTCTGCAGCATTAGAGTAGCAGTACAGCTGATTGGTGATACAGCTAAGTTACCAACCAGTTTGTGAGATACACTGCTCAAATGCCAATAAAATATCATGATTGATATTTTACATGTCCCAAAAATTAGTATCGGTCTCAAGCTTTAACATTACCAATGGCTCAATGGCCTAGGGCCAGTACAAACGTACATTATATGTACAAAAGTAATGGGTCACAGCTCTTAATCATTGAATTCAGCTGTTTTCAGTCCAAGCACTTAGCCATGCAGTCTGGATCGTTCTAAAGAGCTTGCTGAATTCAAGTGTGATACTGTAATAGGATGCCACCATTCCAACAAGTAAGTTCATGAAATTTCTTCCCTACTAGATATTCCACGATCAGCTGTAAGGGGTGTTACTGCAAAGTGAAAGTGTTTAAAAACCACAGCAACTCAGCCACAAAGTGTCAGACCAGGTGAAGTGACAGGGCGGGGTCACCGAGTGCTGAAGCGCATAGTGCGTAAAAGTCACCAACGCTCTGCTGACTCAATAACTGCAGATTTCCAAACCTATTCTCGAATTAACATCAGCACGAAAACTGTGGACCAGGAGCTTCATGGCATGGGTTTCCATGGCTGAGCAGCTTCTGTAGGTGTAATATGCAGGTGGTCCGGTACTTTTGTCCATGTAGTGTATGTTGGGCAAGCTGACTGGCCATGACAGGCCAGTAACAGTGTTTCCACTGATCAAAATTAACTCTCACTAAAGACTAGCTTTTCTTATATCCACATTCACATAAAAATACCAATAAAAGTCTTTAATCAAACTGCCTGGTTGAATAGTTTAAACATAACGAAAAGCTATCTTTCACCTCTTCCATTCATTGCCAGGTTATTACACAATGGCAGCAAAGCTGAATCAAGAAGCTGGTGAAATGAGAGCTGTTTATATGCATATAAATGATCATTTAGCTTGTCACAATCTTTAAATTTGGTAGACTTGATGGAAACTTTGCTACAGGCTGACAGCAGCCACCCTGTCTCTTTGTAGCAGCATTACCTGCAGCATCCAGAAGTGAGTCTAATGAAGGGCACAGCATTTACTCCAATACATTTAAGGCTTTAGTTACTAATTCTTTTTTTTCTGATAGATTTATAATAGAAAATATAAATCTACTAATAAATGATGCAACATTCATACAGATTGAGCTAGCAGTAATTAAATTAGGTTTGTTTTTTTTTGTTTTTTTTGAGGGGGGTGTAATAATTTGGCCTATAAAAATCATATGATCATCATAAAATCATGAAAGGTCCTAATCATATTGGGACATTTATGATTTAAAAACAGCCCAAAACTATCTGAGGAGGAAGGTATTTTACTGCTAAATAATTGAGCTTAAATAAGTGAAGACCTATGACAACATAAACCTGTAACAACACAGTTATAACTCATTGGGAAATAGCAGTGCAGTGTTTTGTTTTGTTTTTGTTTTTTTGTTTTTTTAAGTTTTTTATTATTTATTTATTATGAAGTTTAGTCTATTTTAGAGATCTGTTTGTAAAATATCACTGCCAAGTAGTTTGGGGTCTAAATGCTGTGATCATGTGGATCATGCTATTAAAAATACAACTGTGTGTCGTTTTGTTTAATTGTAAGAGTGGCTGCTACAGAGGATTTATTTCAAAGAAAAGAACAACAAAGTGAAACCTCAGCTTTTAAGATCAAGAGGTGTTAAATGAGTAGGAAGCAGGCTAAGGCCCCAGAGGTGGGTTTAACATCTGTGCAGGACCTCTGGGAAGTGGAGGAGCTCTCATTTCCTGCACTCCTCTAACCAGACCTTCACTTGACAGGGCAGCAGTTCATTTCTGTGGGTGCCTGGAAATATGTTAAAATTAGGCTCCAGGCAGTCAAACAAGGACAGTACCTGGGGGATAGTTCGGGAAAATAAAGCATGATAGTATGGAGGTCGCTGCCTTATGTGAACATCTTGTACCACAGCAGGAACTAACCGGCTTCCCTCCGTGTTTTAATGCGCGACTATAAACATCAAACTAAACAGGAGCAGCCACGTTAACTAACTCGTCATTTAGCTGTTTACACGGCCCAAATAACAGGCTGATCGATCAGCTCCCTGATCACTACCTGAGTAGTACTACGAGCTCGTTGCAGCCACGTGTAGTTATTCGCGCATGTGGCCTCGAGCGCCGGCGAAACACGCCCAACAAAAGCTCCGAAACCCGCCACCATGCGATTCATTTTATCACCAGTTAGCTAAAGTGAGGAAACCGGTACCTCATTGGGGGTGTTGCTGACCATAAAGTCGCTGTTGCCGGCATTTAAATTCCCGTCTTCCCCCTTCCACCGCGCCGCCATCTTGCCTCTCCACATGGTCCGCTGGCAGGCCGGAGGGACTGACACGTGGTCACCGGCTGGAAGCGCGCAAAAAACACCGATCTGAGATCAGATTGTAAGCACCAACTCCCATTAATTAGGGCGAGGACGCGGGTAGAAATCAGATCCGAGGTCAGCTGTGTGCTCCTGACGTTTCTCATTGATTATGAATTAGTTTTAGCTTAAAAAAATAGTTTTAGTTAGCTGCAAATACAGAAGAATTAGGGACGAATAAAGGAACCTGTTTTTAATTAGTTCAATGAAAGATAAAATAAAGGGCAGCTTATTCAAGGAACTGATTTTTCTTTTTTTTTCTTCTTTTTTACCGGATTGTGGTAAGAAAATGTTTCTTACTATAACCAGAATAAAAAAAAATGTCGATTCAGCCATATAAGTAAGAATTTCTTGTTCTAAGTGGATTCTTGTTACAAGTTTATATATTTGTAATGTTATTTATTGCTCAAAGCGACACCTTGTGGCCAAATGATGCAAGTTCCATTGAAAGGATATCTATGAATCTGTCTGTCTGTAGCTTACCATTTAGATTTGATTGGTAATTATTTTTATCCAAATGAAGCACACTCTTGAA
>VVAS01012590.1:2916-15143 GCA_015103295.1 Ptychochromis oligacanthus
TCAGTTTCATTTTCTAGATTGCATATTGTGGTCAACTGAAACGTCTTGGTTTTTATCTCGGTTTTGGACTGGTTCTGGGCTGTTTTTTGGCTTCAGGCTGAGTATTCTACCAGCTTAGACCTTGGTTTAGATTGGTGTTTGACTTTATTTTGTTTTCTTCCCAATTCAGGTGTATAATCCTATCTATGGTGGCTGCGTTGAATTGCCTGTCGAGCAGAAAGAAGCGACTTCATCGTCACTTTTCAAATCCTTCTCTCTCTGCAGCTCCTTCAATCTGAGAAAGGCTGCTGTGACAATATTTACTCTATAGACGCCGGTCGCGTTGTCTCCTTCCTTCAAGTTTTCACTTCTTTGTTGAAGGGGACCCCTTCTCAGATGATAAAACATAAATATGATCCTTCATATGTTGAGTCTGAAGGTGCAGGCACGAATTAAAATTTGCCTCCGCGGTACCCGAACGCCAAATTCTCTTCTCCTCCGCGTTTTACTACGTATGTCTCCGGTCTCTGGCCACATGCGTAAAACGTGATTATGTCCATCTTGGCCACCAAGATGGCGAGGCAACATGGCCGCATCCACAAACCGCTCCTATGTATTTTTAATGGATTAATTCTAAGTTTACAAGAATGCATTAATTTGTTGGAAGACGTAATTACACACTAATCAATGTATATTTATGAGCACAATATTCTTTTTTTCTATTAAATAACCTCCAAAAAATTACTTACTGCACCTTTAAGCTATCTTTAGTATTTTATCTTCTTAGCATACTTTCTTCTTGCCATTATTTTTGAACTAGCTGCTATTTCTAATTAAATCTGTACTTTCTTCTAAATCTTTTTTTTTTTAATTCACATCTGTTTTCCCTTTTGTTTTTAAAACACTATTTAAGTAATTAATAATAAATTAATGAGTGTTTTCATATGTACATGCTTGTGTGTGTCAGGTTTAGATTGATTGCTTATTCCTACCTGTACACCATCTGTACCTCCACCCAGGGATTACAGATGTAGGTAAGCTTTTAGCTAAATTTATATTTTATATTTTGGGTCAGTCACATGAAAAATCAATCAGTCCCTCCCATCTGACCCCCTCAACTGAATTTTTACTGTGTACAATATATTCAGTATATTTAATGAAGCACTGTTGCCTCGCAGCGAGAAGGTCCTGGGTTCGAATCCATGCTGGTACCTTTCTGTACCGGTTGAGCAAGCACTTAAAAAGCTGGTAAATTAAAGGTCAGTTTTATTTATTTTAAGTGATGGTTGTTTTCTTAATCCTGGAGAGCCTTTGAGGGTTTTTCCAGGATTCTCAAGGACCCAAACAGCTTCACCTCACAGCAGGCTTTTAAAAAAACCGCTGCCGTCATCATCGCACACCGTGACCTCCCCGTGCGAGGTTATGGATTGAGTTGCTGATGGAGTCGGAGGGAGGAGGAGGAGGGATCATTAGCTGCTCTGGACACACTTCAGCTCATTTTCATGAACTTCTTCTCCCCAGCTCCTCCTCCTCCTCTCTCAAACTGCAGGTGGGATCCACTTTAGAAAAGACACATATTGTTTTCCCATCCTCCTGCCCTTCCTCCTCTTCCTCCCTGAAATGTTTCTCCTCGCAGTGATGGATGTCCCGCCTGATGCTGCTTTAATATCAAATACAAAAATGTCTTGTTTGGGCGGAGAGCGCGCGGAGCTCCTGCAGAGGGGGGCTACAATGTGGACCGGGGTTCGGCAGAGGTCGGCATGTTGGGGATTTGAGGGGCCCGGGGCCGAGCTGACAGGGGAAAATATTTTTTACTCTCCAGGGTGCAGCTTAGTTCGCATTCAGCTCTGCTTTTACTTCCCTCCCAGGAGCAGAAACTTGGCTTCAGTTATGATGACTTCTCCAGATGTGCACCTCACTCCTTCTTCTTCTTCTTCTTTTTCTTCTTCTTCTTCTTCTTCTTCTTCTCCTTCTTCCCCTCCTCCTGCACTCCATTGTGAATTTCTGAACACCACAATTAACATCTATAAATCATGTCCCGAATACTTCCTGCTCAATCACAGGGGAATATTGGGGAACAGCCCAATAACTCATTACAAATTGGAGGCTTAAAGCAGCCAAAAAGATGAATTGTATGGTGAAAAAAGGCTCGTACAGGACGAGAGTCTCAGCGATTTAATGACAGCCCGCTCTGTTAAATTAGAGGTAGACGATTAATAAAACGCACCGACAGTCTGTTTCCTCTCACATTCTCAGAAATCTCTTTTTTTTTTTCTTGGTGCATGATGAAATCCATCATGGAGAAGATTTGCCAGATCCAATTAGGCACCTTCTTATTTACTTTATAAAACAGTTTGACAAGTCCAGGACAAAATAACAAACGCTCTCCAAACTAATTATCCCTGCAATAAATAAATGTTGGAAAAGTTTAAAAAAGTATCTGCAGGAAGGATTTCTTCTAAAAGTGTCTGCTGGGATTTAATCGGAAAGAGAAAAATTCCAATTTCTTCCACCCACCGTTCCCGTTCCCATTCTTCTTTCACTCATAGGTAAGTTTGTCAAATGAGTCCCCTTTGTTTCAAACAATCATGTTTGTAGCTGAAAAGTCACTTCAATAAGCAAAAAGAAGACAAATACAGAGACGTAAACTGTCTTAAAAAAATTATGTATATCCATCCATTTTCTTCACTTATATATATATAAACTTGTGCAAAGTGCAATAATGCGGTGTCAGAAAAAAAGTCATTATTAACAAAACATGGCAGATTAAAGTGAATGTTGGTTGGTAAGAAATTTTATTAATGGTGGCGACACTGAAGCATGAAAAGCTGCAGTTCCTCTAACGTGCACTAGAGGCTCCAGCAGTGAGTCAGTCCCCATAGACTAAGTTCCCCTTTCATAACAACTGTACGGGGGGTGGATTCTCTATAACTCACCTGTTTAAATTGTATTAAGGCTTAAAGTTTGCATTAGGGGCGTGGCCTCTTTGACTGACAGGTGGATGGCGACACAGGCGGCTGTAGCTGCTAGCTGTCTGCTAGGCTTCACCTCAGCTGATTGGAGTCCCTGAACTGGACCTCTGGACCGTGTTTGTGCTGTTGGAGCCTTTTGGAGCATTTTTAATGCAATTATCTGACCAATAATATGGCTGCTGTGCGGTTAATTGTACTAACAGACCGTCCAAGAAGTCTGAGCTCCAGTTTCGGTGCTCAGTGAAATTGTAGGATTTTATTGGGATGTTACTGAGCTCTGATTAGCAGGTATCTGTGTCTGTGTGATGCTCCCATACAGTCTGTTTATGTAGCTTGATAACCAAGCTAGCGACCATTAGCTGATAACTTAGCACTCCACCCTTAGATCAAATTATGGTAACTTCTGGCAAAAAACTAAATTGGTAGTGGCCAAAACGCTAATGTTGAGGCTTCAGATGAGTCCAAAACTGATGGTTGACTTTTGTTGGAGCTCACACTTGTACTTATTGGTGACTGCTGGACACCTTTAAGGAATATACAACCTTGGGGGTTACAGTTTTTTATATCGCTGAACTGTTTTTATGAGTATGGAAATGGAAGTGAGGCATCATACATGGAGAAATCTATGGGAGAATTAAATAACAGCAAAGATTGCCCCCAAAGAACCAATCAACAACTGGAAAATGTGAGGCAGTCACGACAGTTTTGACTCTGTGGCGGCGGACGTGTCCACTCGTTATCGTAGTGAAGATGCAGGTAGATGTGCTCCTTGTTTTTCTTGGCTTACTGTATCCATAACATGAATTAGCATGGTATTTGTTCATGATGTTTGCACTCTGCGCTGAGATGTTAATGAAGCTCTTTGTTTTAAGTGTTTTTTGTTACATTTGAGTGGTGATTGTGAGCATGCAGCTTTGCATGCAGCTATAAATATTGAAGTTATTGCTCTTACTCCTCACTCATTTAGATATGAGCTTCAAAATAACTCCCCCAAAAATGGCTGCGAAGTGGTGAGACATGCTTCTAGAAGGACTTCAATTATCCTGAGACCTGCACCAAACATTTTCATGTTTTGCACACTCAGCACAGATCTTATTAATATGACCTCAGCGCACAAAAATCTTTAACTAAATAAAATCTTTTCAACATCAATAAAAAAAAAAAATACGCCCCAATAACTCAACTTTCTTCTGTTTCCTGAAACTGATCCATCAACTGAACTTTAAGTTTCTGCAGGACGAAGAAACTCTGAATTTAAGGTCAGAAGTCAGGACACGACGGAGCTTAACTTACAGCTCAGCCATGCAGAAGTATTTTTAAATGATCTGCTCGTGATCATCCTGTTTTCACATGTGTGCTGCTTTCACTGAGGTTTATTTTCCCAGAGAGACATTTTAAAAAGACAGAAAGGAGAATAAGAAGAGCTGGAAGTGATGTGATAAATAAATAAACGTCAGAACGTCGATGCTTCTCGCCGTCATCTCCAAGGCTGCTTCCTGAAATCTCCCCTCAGCCTGGTGGGATTCGTCCGTTTGTCAGGTTTTCAGCTGCTGATCGATAAAGGAGGAGGAGAAACACACAAAAAAAAAGAACAAACAAACAAAACAACAACAGCAGTAAAGTGAGGCTGCAGTCGCTCCAACGTCCTCTGATTTTCAAGGACATGTCTGCTTTCAGGCTCAAATCAATCCTGCTGCTGCTGCTCATTTCTGCTCAAAATATCTTTATGATCATCCTTTCTTTGTTACCCTTCTTCCAAAGATTAAATTATTCAGCATCACATGAAAGTAGCTTTTAAAGACTATTTAAAATGGGTTGTAACATGAATTAAAAATAGAATAGCCCTAAAATACAATACAGAGATAGTATGTAAAACAAATTAATTATACATTAATAGTTAAATTACATGGTTGTTTGTTGGCATGTAGCAGATCACCTAAAACCAGATATGAAAATACTCGCTGCATATTAAATCCTAGAATTTCACTGAGCACCGAAACTGGAGCTCAGACTTCTCGGACGGTCTGTTAGTACAATTAACCGCACAGCAGCCATATTATTGGTCAGATAATCGCATTAAAAATGCTCCAAAAGGCTCCAACAGCACAAACACGGTCCAGAGGTCCAGTTCAGGGACTCCAATCAGCTGAGGCGAAGCCTAGCAGACAGCTAGCAGCTACAGCCGCCTGTGTCACCATCCACCTGTCAGTCAAAGAGGCCACGCCCCTAATAATGCAAACTTTAAACATTAATGCAATTTAAACAGGTGATCAAAACTTGGTATAGAGGTATAGCGATTTATTTCTGCAGCTTTTGGTGCTTCAGCGTCGGCTTCACAGAGGTTGTTGCTTTGTTGTAACTCTGCACACCTGAAACCACTCACCTGTTCAAACCAGGCAGATTAAACTTAGTTTACGAAGTACTTTACTCCAGTGAGACATTACACATTTTTTAAATGTTAAACAAGTGTCTTTCACTGTGAACTTTTACTCCATTCTCTCTCATTTGTAAAAATCTTTAAACCATCTTTAAACATGACTTTAAACACAAAGATGTGCAGGAAGCAGCCACGTGTTCATTTTAAAGTCTTATCAAACAGATTTCATGTATGTTTGGGTCTCTGCTGCAGGAAGGAGCCGGTATCGTGACAACTTTTCATTATTAGTTCCTTTATCCCCAGCAGAGCTGAACTGAAAACTTTCTGGTGCAGATTGTTTTTTGGCAGCAGCTCCCTCAGCTGAGCGGTAAATAATGTACAAATTATTGGCTGTCTGCAGCCTCGCAGAGTCTCTGCAGAGCTGCAGCGTAGTCCATCTCCTGTTAGGTCCTTCACTCAGTGGTGAGATTTTGCTCTCAGGGCCGAGGTCACAGCTTTTAAGGATTTGAGGAACTTTGTTATTAACACGGTACGCATGAAGCTAAGTTTCAGAGGGTGTTTAAATCAGAGCAGAACAATGACAGACATACATGGCCAAAAATGCATCTGTCATTTTTTGGTTTACAATTTAAAAAGCGATGTGCATTTAATAAAGGAAAGGTATTTTGGAACGTGTCCAGAAATCTGGTTGGTTTATGCTGCACTCACACATTTAAAATAGGATGAATCAGTCATGAGTTAAAGGTTCCTGTTTTTTCTAGATAATTTGTTGAAAATGTTCCTCATAATTTCCTGAAATAAAAATTAAATATCCCAGAATACACATTTCCAAGAACGTCTTGCATAGTCTGTTGCTCCTAATTAAGGTTTCTAATAAGAAACTGAACAGGTGAGTGGAAAATGGTTTCTTTAATGAGACACAAACTAAAACTCCTAATGTGGATTTTTGCCACAGCCCGTTCTCATTCCCAGGTGTAGTTTCCAGCAGCTAAACCTTAGCAAGTAGTTTCTAACACCTAAACCAGACCTAGTACTTTCTAGTTACTAAACTCAACCAAAGAGTTTCTAGCTCCTAAACTTAACAGAGTAGCTTATAACTCCTCACCCTAACCAAGTAGTTTTTAGCGCATAAATTTCACAAGTCACAAGTCAGCCCCATCCTAAATCATCCTCTGCTTTGCCGTCCTTTTTTGACTGTAATGGGACCAGAATTTACAAAATAAGCATCGTGTTGTATTTAATAAGACTTGAAACTAGAGATTGAGAACATAAACACATGAGGAAGTTGTTTACTGAGGTCACAGATAAGTGAGCAGTAGGGTCATTTTCTTATGGACTTCTATACAACCAGGAGTTGCCCCCTGCTGGCCATTAGAAAGAATGGATGTAGATTTTCAAAATGTACATCATTTCTATTCAGTCCATCTGTTCTCCAAATATCACTAAAATTAATCATTTAAAATATCAAATTTAGTTTGATTTAGATTTTTATTTTTATTATCCATTTTGTTTTGTCTTATATTGTCATTTATTTGGTTTTTTCAAAGGAGGAGTTTTGCTTTCTTTTCAAACTCCACAAATTAAATTCAGCAGTTTTCTTATCAGTATTTCCATTTAAAGATCTTGATGTAGTAATCTGATCACGTAATTTGACTGTTGTATAAATAAAATTGTTGGTAGAATGGATTTAAATGTAAAATATGAGCTGACTGATCCTGTAACCTGCACCACAGTATCATGCAGTAGTACTGATACTTGTACTGCAGTAGAGGTTACCACCTTCAGGCTCTCAGAGTGGATTACGTGCAGTCGAGCAGCAGATTTATTTGATTCCTCTCTCCTCCGGTTGTCAGCAGCAGCCTGACAGCAGAGTTTTTTGCTCGTGGCTAAAACAGTGAAGTTCATCCCATCACACTCGTCTAATTGCCATCGAGGGGAAACTGAGAGCCGACTCTCACATCTCCGAGAGATGGCTGCCCATGATAATGACCCAGCACTTTTCTCTTCTCTGAGCCTCCATAGCAAGACTGTTCAAGGCCACGCCAGTGCTCAAACACGGTGGTTTTTACAATCAAATCACCGTTAATAAAGAGGATCCATCTCACATTTAAGTGTCTGCGTGTTCAGGATTAAATTTGGATTGTCAGTCACATTAACAAGGGTCCTCACAAAGGAGGTTTGCAATTTCTACAGGGGAAGTTTGTCATTTCCACAAAAGAGGTTTGTCGTTCAAGATCCCCACAAGAGAAGTTTGCCATTTCAATAGGGTCCATTCAATTCAATTCAATTCAGTTCAATTCAGTTTTATTTATATAGCCCCAATTCACAACAACAGTCGCCTCATGGCGCTTTATATTGTAGGGTAAAGACCCTAAAATATTAGACAGAGACCCCTAACAGTCAGATGACCCCCTATGAGCAAGCAGTTGGCAACAGTGGGAAAGAAAAACTCCCTTTTAACAGGAAGAAACCTCCGGCAGAACCAGGCTCAGGGAGGGGCAGCCAACCTTTTTTCAATCCAAAACTTTGTTTAAAGTGGAGGAAAATGTAGTTTTTCCTCACGTGACATAAGGAGTACCTACCTTTCAAACAGGATTTACAGGAATTACACATGTCTGTATATATTTATGGTTCTGACAGGTCCTTTCTGCTCATAATCAGGACAGTACTCTAACACAGTATCACTATGCATTAAGCTAATGTGTGGTCCATGTAAATGACCATGTGCATCTTTTATCTTTAATGTATTTTATCTTCAAGTCTATGTAAATCTAAAACTGTGTCATAGTGAAATTTTCTGGTGAGGTCAAAACAAAAGACATCAGGTGTCTGTCACCAGTGAACAGATATAAACAGGCCCTGCCTACCCACCTGTTCACCTGATGGTGGGAAAGTCTGACATCTGTGAGTCTCATGTTGTGAAACTGTTCCCAAGATATTTTGGTAGAAACACAGTAATTTAGACTTAGTTTTGATTCAAATCCTTCAGCCTTCATAATGTTCATTTCAACTTAGATTTAATGTATTCTGTTATTTTGACCTGAAAAGTTTTCTGTAAAAACGTGTAGTTTGGCTTGATTTTGATCTAAATGAAAATGTGAATTGCATTTATGAATATATAAATATTTTTACTTTGAAAGTGAAACAAAAATGTATTTTTTGCTTAATGCGTCAGTATTGTTTTTGGTTTTAAAGTAAATAAATAATTTCCATTTAAAATCTTTGGCTTGTAGTTTTATTTGCTATACGGATAAAGCTGCACTGAATAAAAGGGGTTTAAAATTAAAACTTTTTAACACAATATGTGTTGATTTTGAGTTGAAAGAATATGATATAAAAAACAGTTGGGTTATGGCTGTAATTTGAATTCACAGTTAAATAATATTCTAATAAGTTGACTTGGCCTGAAATGATGCTGCCCTCTGGGCCCACGACATGCTTGCACAAGAGTTCTGGTTAAATAAATGTTTTTTTAAAAAATAAAAATAATTAAAAGGAAACAGACTTATGGAAATGGTTTTATTTAAATAAATTTCTTATTTTCCATGCCACAAATTTTGGGACTTTGACAGTCAAGTGTTGCAGTAAAGTAAATATTTTGACCACACATTTTTAATTTTTTTGCATTTCTTTCAGTTGTTTTAAGTAAAACCTTTAAATTTTAAATGATTTCATGCACCTTGTAATTAGCTTTACTTTATATTTTATAGCAGCCATTCCCAAACTTACGAATGCCATAGCCCACTGTGGAACCTCAAAATCACCTGTGGCCTACCCAAACTTTTAATTACAGATGTAATCAACACACAGGACTATGATGTCTTCTGGTTTCGCACTTTAAATCTCAACACCATCAAAATCATCAAAATTTTATTTTATTTTTTAAAAAAAAAGCCAAATCACGGCCCACCAGGAAGCTGCAGTCCACACTTTGGGAATCACTGCTTCATAGACAACAGTGATCTTCACAGGACCCAGTTCAATGAGAAATAGGGATGCACTGATCCAGCTTTTTCCAGTTCTGATACGGATACCTTACCTTCGAGTGTCTGCTGATCCTCACTGTGAGGAACAGGCCGGGAATCATTATTTTATGTGCAATTCAACTTCAAAATCAACTTAAACTTTGCTTTCCTGACTTTGTAAAATAAAATATAGAATAGAATAGAAGAATATAAATGTACTAAATTGGTATTTATTAGAAAAATGATAAATGACAACCGGACCAACATAAATAAAATGAAAAATTAATAAATCACCAAACTTTTTATGTTGTTTGATTTCAGCTCAGTTTGAGTCTTTACCACTCTTTGCTGTTATTCACGGCTGTTATTAGTTTCTCATTTTCCTGCTCTCAGTCTCGCTGTGTGTGCGCCTCCTTAACATGTTAAGTGCAATAAAAGCTTCCCAACAGGCTTTACACAAAACATAACGGGAGCGCTCTCCTGCTGCTAGCACCTAGTGATTTTAAAAACAACATGGAATTGGATTGAAAGGATCGGCCCATTTTCACCGATATCTGGTCCAGTTTTTGAGTCAGGTTCAGACCGATAAGCGAGCCAAATATTGGATTGGTGCATCCCTATAAAAAACCCTACCAGAACCAGACACCCAAGGTTTAATTTTGATCTGGGCCGAGCACATCCAGATGTGACCCAAACACGGCAGAGAATCATTAGACTCAATCCAAAATGCAGTTTATTTGCTCCAGAGACAAACTCATTTAAGATCGTTAAGTCCTGCTACCGGTCAGGCTCGGATACCAGGTCTGGTCCGTGTTCTTCAGAACCTCCTCTAACCTGACTCTAATTAACGTCTGAAAACGGGACTGTGAATGTGATCTCCATCTCCCATCGCTGCTCGCTGTGATCCTCGGCAGCTCCTACAGGAAGCTGCCTAATTACATATTTAAGGTGTAATAAGACAGTTTGTGCACTGGCCTGTGATGTAGCGAGCGCGGTGAAGTGCTCCATATTTCAGCGGGTAAGGCAGCGTGGCTCGATGATAATGGCTTGTTAAGGTGGAGGAAGAAGGAGCTGCTGCTGCTCTCTAATCACTCTGAAGCTTTGATTAGCCTGAGCACACGAATAATGGGTGGCATTTTCCGCGGCCTGTTGGGCGGCGGCGGCAGAGGGGGGGGGTTGATTTAACAGCCTCTCCGCTCCTTCCTCCTCCTCCTCCTCCTCTTTCTCATCCCAGTGGTTTTGATCTATTTTTTACTGCCTGTCTCAGTCATTTATCAAGAGCAGAATGGCTAGTAAAGTAATCTGACATTAGCACCCAGTGACTAATACCTCAGGAAAGAAAAAGAGAGACAGGAGAGGTTTGTCATTTAAATAAATCATGGAGCATGTCTCCATTAAAGGAGAAAAAAGAGAAAGAAATGCTGGAATTGGCCTCTGAACCTCAACGCTCGTTTTCAAAGCAAACTGGAGGACGAGTAGATGGGAGTCAGTTAAACGGGGAAGCGAAGGGACGGCTCTGAATGCACACATTTAATGAGGACTGGGATCCGAGTGTTACAGGCTCCACACGAGGGCTTCACGAACTCCATCATTTTATAAAATATACTCAATAAATTATAAATAACCTAATTCAAGTTTATCATGTAAAATGGCTCAGTAATTATTATTAGAAAAATCCTTTTCTAATTATGTTACTGCCAAATAGCAAGTACCAAAACCTGTAGTTTCTCTAACGTCCACTAGAGGCTCCAGCACTGAGTCAGTCCCCATAGACTCTCATGTTAAAACTTTACAGCAGAAATAAACATGTTTACAGCCTGATACAGAAACAGTTTTGGTCTCTATAGCTAATTTTCCCCTTCATAACACCTGTTTATAACTCACCTGTTTAAATTGTATTAAGGCTTAAAGTTTGCATTATTAGGGGCGTGGCCTCTTTGACTGACAGGTGGATGGCGACACAGGCGGCTGTAGCTGCTAGCTGTCTGCTAGGCTTCACCTCAGCTGATTGGAGTCCCTGAACTGGACCTCTGGACCGTGTTTGTGCTGTTGGAGCCTTTTGGAACATTTTTAATGCAATTATCTGACCAATAATATGGCTGCTGTGCGGTTAATTGTACTAACAGACCATCCAAGAAGTCTGAGCCCCAGTTTTGATGAGTAAAATTTTAGGATTTTTATTTGGATGTTACTGAGCACTGATGAGCAGGTATCTGTCTGTGTGATGCTCCCGTACAGTCTGTGGATGAGGCCAGTTAGCATTAGCTGATAGCATCTCGCTCCCCCATTGATGGAATACGGTTCCAAGAAACAAACCAGTGGGTGGCATGGTGCAGTCGACAACTGTTGTGCTGATTAAAGAAACCATTTGGCTAGTTGTGGAGCATACTAAGACCTTCACAGAACAGCACAACTGTCTTAACCAGAGCAGAAAGAGCAACAGTAGACCCCAGTGCACAGGACGGATACATCATACAAAGCTTCGTTATTAATAGTATCTGCAAAACATCAGTCTCAGTGTCAAAAGTGAGAGGTGACTCCAGAGCCGCAGAGAAAATCCATATCCAAGACTGGCCAATGGTCGGAGGAAGACGGAAACAGGTTTTATGGACAGACAAATCTCAGTCTGAGAAGTTCGGGAAAAAAAACTTTGTGAGAACAAAGAACAACTCCGTCTCTCATCATGGTGAAGACATATGAACATCAGGCCATTCCACTGAACATTAATGAGCGTTTCCAAACCGACCTCCTCAGAATCAGCTGATTTTTTTATACAATAACTTTTGTTTATTTAATGAAGCCAAACAAAATTTTAACTTCATAGTAAGATTTTTTGTCCAAGTTGCAGGCCCTCCAAGTACATAGGGCTGAGTCCAGATCTGCCACTTTTAATTCTTGTTTTTTTGGGGTTTTTTTTTTTTTATCATTTTTAAC
>VVAS01012701.1:3105-13261 GCA_015103295.1 Ptychochromis oligacanthus
TGAACTACCAGCTATTACAACTGAGTATTTAGGCTAGTAGCCATACCTTTAGTTTCTGCAGTTTACGTTCCACAACTTGAGTGTCTCCTGATCGGTCAGAGCATTCTTTCACTATCTCCCTCTGTTCTGAAAGCCAGTGATGAAACTCCTGCACTAGGTCTGAGGAGGCAGGGGGGTTAAGAGAATTGATATCAGATGTAGATTAAGGCAGAATCAGTTCTAACAGACTCAACAATTTTCTTCCTAAAGAATAAAGTCTTTTACTCCTAGTGGTCATGACATTGAGCTAAGATTCCCATTAAAAGGCTACATTACACATGGTACATTTTTATTCACTTAAACTTCTTACCATTGAACTGCTGCTGAAGACAGTTCTGCAGTGAGACAAGTGTCCTGGCAGAAAGCTGGTTTACAGACTCGTAAGTCTTGATGAGATCAGTGAGAGCTGAACCCAAACCAGCCAGCTCCTCAGAAGGATATTTTCTGCACAATGTATTGAGGCTCTCTCTGGTGGAGTCAATACTCCCCTGTTGATTTTGCAGCTCCTTCTGGAGGTCCTTAAAATCATGTTAAAGGTGCAGTTTTGGTTATTAGTGTAAATTCTCAGTTCTGTTTTCTACAACAAAAGCAAAAGGACTACTTGTGTGTAATGCAAACAACTCATAAGCCAGTGACAACATAAAGAAAACTTTATCCACAAGACTTTGCTCAGATTTATAGAGCCACACTGCATATATCTCAAATGGCCATTCTTCATCCCACCTTTGCAAGGGCTTTAATTTTAAAGTAACTGTTATTTAGACTGTACCTTCACTCTGCAGATGTCCTCAGGATCTGATCCAGTTGGAGAAGAAACTAGAGAATCCTCCATACTTTTTAACCATGCAGACATCTGTGAGATGTAGTCTTGTAGCTGTTTCTTTTGGGAACTGAAGTCCATGAGGTTTCCCAAGGCCTGCTCATGTAGCTTCTGGACAGTGCTGATCTTCTTCCGCAGGTCATTCTCCAACACCTAATGCAATCAGAGTAAGCGCCTGTGGTGTTTACTGAAGAAAGACTAGCTCTTCTGCAGGATTACAGTGCAAGTGCAGTCTCATTTTAGGAATACACAAATAGAATCATACCGTAAACCCCCCAAAAAGATTAGAATAATATTTACTACCTGCAATTTAGCTGGAGTCTCTTGATTTTGACTGCATTTCTTCAAATCTGCCACTTTACTTTGCAGGGTTTCAAGTTTCTGCTCCTTCTCGCCAATTTCCACCTGAGGATATATCAAATGAGAAAAGAATTTATAACACTCTCTCTAACACTAACCCAAGTTCACAGTCTCACCTACAGTCTCAACCACCAAACTGAGGTAAAACAAGTCAGTACCAAATTTACTAAGACATTATAAATCTTACTTTACCTGCAGCTCTGATAGCCTTGCTGACATCTTCTGACTGTTGTTGAGGTTGTTCAGGCTTTCATTTAGCTCAATCACACATGTGCTATTCCAGCTCTCGATATCTTCATTGATTTTACGCACATCATCCCACAGCACCAAACACTGGTTTAGGCGATCAATGTTTTCATCTACCCTCTCAGACACCTGGGGAGTGGATTACATTTTGCCATTGTTGATTAAACAACAGTAAACTTAAATCCAGAGTGGATTAAAATGTACGCTCTGTTGTACACCTTGGAGAGTATACATTGCAAAGCTCTATGTTAAAACACACAGAGACAACACAGACAGAAGTCTAGTCTTCACATCAAACTTCTTCATCTCCCATTTAAACAAAAAAAAAAAATCAAAATAAAATGAACAAGTACTGCCTGCGCAGCCAGAGCATTTTGTTGTGGTTAACAACACATCACATTGATGCATCAGAACTGAACTCTTAAAGTCAGCCTTACATCCAGCCACTGGTCAACAAGTGTCTCCATATCCTTTTTCATCATTTGAGAGTCACACTCAGGGATCTTCTTAAGTTCAGTCACCAGCTGTTTTCCTTTGCTCGAAAACTGATCCAGTTCGTGCTGCTTGGCAGCCAGCTCCACCTTCACTGCTTCATGCTACAAATAGAGCAAAGATAGCAAAGTATTTAAGTAATCCAAAGGAAAAACTCTGAACTAAAAAAGTGTCTTCTTTTTTTCTGGATTTGTGTAGTGAATAGCTTAACTACAAGAAAGGAAAATGAGGCACAAATCCAAACAGTAATATTTTGAAGATAATTTTTTGTTCTAACCTTGGTTAGTGACCTCTTAGTTTCCTCATGGTCCTTTAGAACAGAGCTTATCTCCATCAGAGGTTCAGCACTCTCAATAATGCCACTGAGGGAGGCTTTCAGGATTTGGTATTCTCTCATAAGCTCAGCAAGGACATTGCACTGCTCCTGCCTGTCAATGGAGATAAGAATTGTTGGTTATCCAAGCATACTTCAAGGTAAATTTAGTATAAAATACAGTAAACTACAGAAAAATATATTTAAAGAGACTCAAGCACACTTAAACACTTTTTAAAAAGTGAAGGAACCCCCATTTCCATTCCTTCAGTACCTCTCTGTAATGAGCCTCTTGGTGTCCTCCCATGTAGTCTCTAGCAAGCTGATTTCCCTCAGTACCTCCCCAGCCAACTCTGCATCTCTCTGGGCCAGCTGGTTGCCCTTGTCCCTCAGCCACTGCTCCTCATGCTGGTGTGACTGGAGCTCATCCTCTAGCTGATTAAAGAACCGAAGCCTGAAAAAGACAGAAATAATATATTGTTGTTGAGTATGTTCTTATGTCCACCCATGGCACTAGCCCATAATGGCAATAGTACTACTAACTCCACTTCTGCAATACATCAAATATTGCTGTAATACTTTACCGCTGCTGTAGACCATGCAGGCTGGGCTCTTTGATGCTCTGGTGGTCTGCTTTTTCTTCAATATCTTCCACTGTTTTGAGAAGCTGTTCTTTCCGCTGTCTAAATGAAGTCCACAGAGCCCCCAGGGCTTCTGCTTCACTTTGCTTAGTACCAAGCAAGTTCCTCACTGCATCCAGCTCAGCACTGAGTGAATCTGCCAGCATGCGACATGACTTAGGAGAACCCTCATCAGCACCAATGTGAAGATGACTTTTGCATAGACTGCTGTCCAGACTGATGGCTAGAGTCTCGAGATGACTAATGTCTGGAACAATAGTGGTCAGCTCTTGCTGCAGCTCCTCTACTCTTCCACGGTCCCAGCTCCCAGCACTCTCAACTGTCTGTCTCAGACCCCGCAACACTCCGGCTACCACACTGTGGGTCTGCAAGAAAGCCTCGAGCCTTTCCAGGCACTCTAACTGGAGCTCGGTTATGTTCTGGGCTTCCACGTAGGGCTGCAGACAGCTGTCTGCTCTGCTGCGTAGGAGCTGTGCATCACCAGGCTCACAGAACTGACAGAGCTTCTCAGACTGCTGCTCCAAGCTCTCTCTCACACTGCACTGCTTCTGTAGGGCCGCCTGCGTCTCCTGTCAGATGCGAGTTTTAGAGAATCAGTTGTTGCTGTGAAAGCTCAATTCCTCTGCCTATTTATTTTAAATGATGCTAGAAGATCATTTAGAATCCCCTCCAAGCACCAGACATCCTTAGATGTTGGGTTTTGTCAGTCACAGCTTTTAAAAAGTCCCTTTAGGTCTAAATGTAACAAAACTTTGGCTATTTCAAATACTTGAATCCAAGCTAATTTCAAGGAATCACTAGGTTACATTTACCCACTGAGCAACTATCTGTCAATAAGTCTAAAATATATCTAAATAGTAGATAGCCATCAAGGTTAAAAATCTGGTTAAATCTGGTTCAAAAGAAAAAGTTTAGTAGATGTCAAGTTTATGCCTAGCCATTATTTTAAAATTCAACCATTCATCTTTGGTTTTTTTAGCAAAACATTTGATTAACATTTATATTTCCACTGATGTTTATTTATATTTATGTGTGGTTCTGATATTAACATAAAACAGCCATACAATCCCACCCTATGGTACACAGAAAAAATATGCAAGTTCTCTTTTGATTTATTTAAGTAACACTGACAAAGAGTCCACAATGACAAAAAGCATCATAATAATATAGCCAAACCCAAAGCCCAAGATAATCAGTTCACTGATAACTCATGTGTATTTAACATGATTTAATTGGAAAAGCGCATTTGTTCTATGCACCTAAATAGCTGCAAACAACTAGCATATTAGAATGTATTAAATAGAAAACATCTCTATAACATTTATGTAGATCTACAAGTAAATTATGTTTCTCAGGGGTTATGTCTCATTGTGTGTTGCATAGTTAGCTTATTTCTGTGGGCTGGCCTGGACAATCAAAATTTGTTTTTCCAACAGGGCGGCATGGTGGTATCATGGTAAGCAATGTTGCCTCACAGCAAGAAGGCTTTGGGTTCAAATCTGCTAACTGTCTGTGGTGTTTGCAGACTCCTTTTCTTTGATCTACCAAAGTTAGACGCAAAGTGATGCATTTTTTTATGTCTTAAAAGGTGGCTTAGCGTTATTTAGGCAAAGTCATCTTTTCAAATGGTAGTATATTAGGCATGCACCAATGGAATAAGAACAATTCCTAGCAGTTCTTACCTTTATTTGTGTTGCAGCAGATTGCAGGTTGCTGATGTTGATTTGAGAGGCTGAGTGAAGATTTGAGAGCATATTCTCACTCCATTGGCAGAATTTAAGAATGGCCTGGTCAAACTGCTCTACCAATGAAAGGTGGTTCTGAAGCTCTGTAATTCTGGGGTAGAAAGACACTCCAAGGTAACTCCCCAATTTAGTCAGTGCAAGACATGATTTAAAAGTTATAATTTTCAGTTAGACTATTTCACTGTACCTTTGAGGGAGGACTTCATTTTGGGCATGTAATCTGCTCTGCAGGGTCTCAAGCTCATCTTTCAGCTGACTAATTCTCTCCTCGGGTGCAGTGGGATACAGCGATGTCCCCAGAGATATCAACTCAGCATGAGCCCTCTCAAGGGACTGGACCTCAGAATGTAGGGCCTGCATGTTTTTGTAATAATATATTATTAATTCAATACTATTTCATAGTTAAGAGGTTTGTTTTCTCTCTGTATAAATTGTACCTCCAAGTCCTGCATCTCACTGCGGAGCTTGGCTTTATCAGCTGACAGGAACAGACTTTCTGGTTTGGATGCCGATTCACTTCTCTCCAAGCAGGAAACAAAGTTTGAATGCTGTTTCTCATACCTGAAGCACATCAGAAACAATGAGCACTCAAACTGCAAGATTTATTTAAAATGCTGGCTGAACTTTACTGCAAGTGAAGGAACACTTTGTATTGTATTTATATGTCACAATTAGCTATCAGCATTTCTTAATTTCATCCTAAATCTGTTATGATTATTGCATGCTAAAGTCATACTTTTGCCAAAGAGAAAGCAGGCTCTCCAAGGTGCTCTGTTTGTCCTTTGATTCCTGTATGCGCTGGTCATAGGTGGTGTTTAGCTCTGTCACAGTCTGCTCTGCTTGCTCTTTGTCACTCAGTCGCCGGGCACCAGCTGACAGCGACAGCAAGGTTCCTTTCAGCCGTTCCAGACACTGACAGACATCCTGGAGAATAATAAAACATGTCATTGACCAACAAAGCATCACCTCTAAAGTGAATTACTTGCACACAAAGGAACAACCTGCATCTCCAGTACAATTGCTGTACTTTGAAGTTCACTTGTAAAATGAGCAATTGTAGAAAGAACTGAATACCATGTGATTTTGAAGTGCTTTGTAGGTCTCTGATGAAGAGGTACAGGATTTGATAGGATGCTCCAGTTTTGTATGTAGCTCACTAAGAGATGCTTTTACCTGTGAGAAAATTAAGATCCAATGAACTGTATTGCCATATGTTTTCTAAATACCATAGTGCAGCAGTGTAAGTCAGGATATGCACCTCCTCCAGGCTCATTTTGAACTTCTGCTGGTGAGAAGAACTTTCCTCCAACTGTCCATTAAGCTGTTGGACACTCTCCTTCAACTCCTCCCAGTACCTGCCTATTTGGGTCAAACGAGCCTTGATGCGAGCTGCCTCCCCTGAAGACACAAACTGAGCCAGCGCCTGGGAGTCTGTCTCCAGCTGAGAAAGAACCTCAGCTCGAGTCTGAAGTTCTGCCACAACAGCCTGAAAAAGCAAAACAATTAAACTGTAATAAAGTCTAAATAAGGTTTCTCTGACTCAGACTGTGTTCCCCATTCTAAAGTGAGGTCCTGCCATAGTTAATTCACTGGTAGTTACTGTTTAATTAGATCGTTAATGGGGGGGAAACGCTTTGTTGGCCCAGTAGTTGTAGACTATGGTCAGGCAGAATAAGGCATTCATTTTTATAATTCCTAATTATTAATAAATAGCCAATATGCATCTTATATTAAAGCTAATAAGCAACTAGCTAATGGTGATGTGTACCTTAAAGCGTTACCAAAAATGTGATTCATCAGACCAGCCATCTTTTTCTATCACTTCAAGGTTCAGATCTTACCTTTACATCCCAGACTTGCAGCTATGCAACCTCATACACAACATAATGAGCTCGTTCTCATTCTATAGACCACTTTTTTTAAGAAGCCATTTTGGAGAAACTCTGACCTCATCTGACCCCATCTTGCCATCACAATTTGGTCCTTTTCAATGTTGTTAAGATCCTTAAACTCACCAACACTGAACTTCAGTAACGAACTGCTCAATTTGTTGCCTAATATTTCCCAACAGCCAAATACTTTCTGTGTGGTTCTGTGCCTGAATGCCTTCTTACAGTTTTACAGGAAATATAAATTTAACCCTAAAGGCAAATTTGTGTCAAAACTGTGACAGCTTGAGGAAGTCAGACACAAACCACAGACCTCATAAATAGTTTTTTCTCTCAGCTGTGTTAAAGTCAATAAGAGGGTTGATGTGGGTGTCAAAAAGAGAGAAAGTCTGGATGGGCAAACCAATATTGGAATGTTGGTTGCAATGGCCTCTTAAAACGGCCTTATTGATTTTAACTTTAGTGTTCTGGTTTTGTGGTTATTGCTTGCTGGCTGATATTACTCTTTAATATGGTTTAAGAGGGTTGGTGATATATAATACACACTACTGTACCTTGACTGTGTCAATCTGTTCATCAAGAGGCAAAGAAGAAGATTTCATTACATCCAGCTGCTTTTCTTTTTCAGATATCCATAAGGAAAATGCTTCAAATCCAGCCCCAAACCGATCCCACTGATCTTTCATTTCTCCTAGAGTCTTGACACTGGGGTAGTAAAAATTATAAATAATGTAAGTTTTAGTTGCAGGCAATCTCTGGTATTCATGTTATATGCAAGATAGTTGAATTTAGTAGGGCACAAGTATTTCTTTGAGATTATGTCAGGTCATTTTTCACATAAAATTGATCAAAACTGACTCTCTAATGTGCCAGTGTGTGTGTGTGTATGTGTATATAAATAACATAATAAAAAATGTAATAAATTAATCCATTTTCTTACTCTTTTTTCAGTCCAGCTTCTACTTTGTCCACTTGTTCGCTGAGGGAACGAGCTTGTTGTAAAAGCAGAGTCTTGTTTTTTGAACCCAGCTGGATTTCTGTTGCTCTCTTTAGCAACATGTTCATATGTAAGACCTCTGCTTCACACTGCTTCAGCAACACCTGTTTACAAAATGGTGACATTTAGTATAGTTAGTGTAAATGTTAAGAGTCAACCACAAGATTTTTTTTTCTTTTTTTAATTTAATTAAAATAAATGACGTACTCTGGCCTGGTCGAGTTCAACCGCCAGACTTTCTGGACTGCTAAAGTTCAGGTCTCTCTCCATTGTTGAGCGTGCTTTGTTAACAAACTCATGCACTGCTTCCTGTTGGCTGTCAAACTCCTGCCAGGCTGCCAGTGTGACCTAGGAATGACAATTTTCAAAATCACTGAGGTCAGATCAACATTATTTCTATTTCCACTCATTTATATATAAAACCAACAACTGTAGGAGACGTAGTGTTCTGTGTGTCTTTATCAAGAAGCCGTTTGATATGATATCAAACCTTCATACTTAAATGGAGCACAAATGTTACAGCAGGAAAGTAATTATCACCCAGTGGCAGAAAAAACAGATTAAGATCACAACAAAAGAACACACTGACACAAGACTATACCAAACCAGCTCACTATGACTATTATTTATGCAAACGATCACTGTAATGTTTGGACTTGTCAGCAGGGGCAATGAGTCAGCATTGCTCATAGAGGTGGTACAGCTAATATTCGGCAAGAACCTCACCACACAAAGCAGTAACTGCAGAAAGATTAAGTGCTCAAACTACTGAGGATCTTTTAAGGACCTCTAGCACAAAAGAAAATTCCATTTCAAGACTACCCCCCTCTTGTCAACAGCCTATACTGGCACCATTAACAATAAGATATCTGACTTACTGCAGTCAGGCATCCTTAGAGCTATAATGCTTCACAAAGAAAAATGCTCCATTAGAAACCATCAGTCAGACCTTTCAATCCTCTGTGCATTTTCCTTTGCTTACTTCACTTTATTCATTTATTTATAAGCAGCAACACACATGAATTTATCAATATGATGTAAGAGTGTCAGAATTAGGCAAAAGGCTCACATCTTGGAGAGGCTAATGTTAAAAACACAAACAAGCTATACAACAAGAAAGCAAAACAATATAAAAACACTTAAAGGAGGACCACTGTGAATAAAAGTAAGCCTAATATAAAAAATATTACAGAGCAGACACATACAAGTGGATATAACATCAAACTTCACAACAACAGATACAACTGAACAACAATGAGTACTACAAAACAAGTGAGAGCATATACAGCAGAGATGAAATGAACAGAGTACAAAATAATATGAGAGGAAAGGGGTGGTGCAATAATACAAGGTCCCACTTAGCAACCTTATCAGACAGCATAACAGTCACTACCATAGTTACGCAGATGATCCACAGCTATATGTTTCTGTAGAGCCAGATGATAACGATGTACTGAACTCTCTAGCACTGTGTTTAACTTAACACTAACAAATGAATGACTGCAAACTTTTTACAACTTAATGAAGACAAAATGGAAATTCTTTTAATTGGCCCTAAAACCAACTTTGATCTGCTTATTCATAAATTAGGGCCATTAGCTGACAGGGTACAGCCACAAATTAAAAGTCATGGGAGTTATTTTAGATTCTGATTTGAACCCATATTGATTTCATCACAAAGACAGCATTCTTTCATCTTAGGAATATTACCAAATTATGGGTTTTCCAGACTCGCCATTACTTTGAAAAACTTGTTCATGCATTCATTTTGCCAGTAGGCTGGATTACTGCAATGCTCTTTTTGTTGGACTTCCTAAAATGACTGTCAGAAGGCTGCAGCTTATCCAGAACTCTGCTGCAAGACTATTAACTACAACTAACAACAGAGAGCACTCCAGTTTTAGCAGAGCTACATTGAATTGATTTTGAAATACTCTCACTTTTCTATAAAATCTAAATGGTCTTGGACCATCTTATATTTCTGAAAGTCTGTCACTTTACATCCTGACTCCCACTCTTAGATGCTCCACTGCCAAACTGTTAGATATCCAATACTCCTCAAAGAGAAAAAATGGGGTTGCAGCACTCTTTCATCATTCTAGCCTTGGTACTGCAGGTTAATATTCAGAGCAACAGTGTAGATTTTATCCACTGTGAATAGCAACTGACTACCAGTGTAGTGTCAACAGCTTTCAGATTAGGCTCAGTAACATTGCTCACCTCAAGACTTTGCTCCTGTGAATCCATATTCTGTTCCATTTTGCTGAGTGTGTTCTCTAAACTCTGCAGGTCCTGCTGCAGAGTCTCTCCCAGCCCCTCCTCAGCCTGGAGTTGCTGGCCTCTGGTAATCAGGTGTTGCACATCCTTTCTCTTAAGTTTCAGGCGTTTTAACAGTTGCTATGAGGAAGGAAACACGTTAAAAATATTGGGTTATCAAAGTCCAATAAAAGTTATTGAAATCCAACAGTAATGTGCCAGTTCTAATCAAGCAAAAGAAAAAGGCAAACCATAATAATTATTTTTGGTGTCTAACAATACCTGATGAACCAGCAGCAGTTGCTGGGCCTCTCTAGCGGTTGAGCAGTCCAGTATTTTGGTAACCTCAGCTTGAGCC
>VVAS01012728.1:13032-24473 GCA_015103295.1 Ptychochromis oligacanthus
TACAGTATCTATACTGTGCGGGTCCTATAGCTACATGTCGTGCACTCAGCAAAGAGAAAGCTGATGCTCAGAGTAAAGCAACTTCATTTTAAGAAACACAAAATGTATCACAAAATTATGCAGTTTTCATGAAACTCTTGGCTACACTCTTGGCTTTGCAGCCAGTTGTTAAAGAACCAGGACACTAAAGAAAAACTTGTTGAACAATCTTACTGTTGCTTTTTTTTCTTAACTTCCAGGAGAGCAGGAAGAAGAGGGGATCATCTCTCATTTCTTTATTTTTTTTTTTACCTTTTGAGTTCATCTACACTACCCATCATTAGAGATTATCCATAAGCCCATAAGACTTTCAATGATGCCGTCCAACACTGTTACCAACACCACCACCACTGCATTCAAAGGCTCAGACTTCGCTGATTCACCTGGAAACATAATGGTAAGAAACATGTGCGGAATATCAACAAAATGCCTCACTTAGGAATTTTATGAGCATCTTCTGAAACTTGCCATGTAGCTGAACTTGACACATGATTTAGTGATTTCAAAGAGGTCAGAAGGGTTTTTGAATCTCTTGCGCTGAGCTGAAGATTGATTTGGATTTGATCGTCCATCACTGCAAAGTACTTTTTTTTAATGTCCTCACGAGGACTGATTTAAAAGGAGATTATTCACTCCTGAGCTTATCCAGCAGTGATGTAGTACACTCTGCCTGTTTGTATTTTCATATGATCTTGGCAAGGAGTATGTGTGCATGAACTACATTTTTTTAAATAGTTTTATTACCATGCTGTTACATGGATAGAGGCTTTGAGGAATTGGACTGGATTGGTTTGTACAGTCACTTCAGGCCAAAACCAATTCGAATCTTCCTCAATTTTATGAATAGCATTAATCATTAGGCCACACTCGCTGATGTCTGCAATTCAAAGGCTTACTGGAGTAGACTTGACTGCAATGAATTCCTCTGTTCATTGAAGAAATATTAAGATTTTTACTGTAGAATCCAACAGCATGTGATATGCCATGTCACCTTCAACGATGCAGACACACTCATAATTTCAGTCCCTGTGTAACTGCAGCATCACCTCCATGGCAGTGATAGCAGCATCACTGAAGAGGCTGTTGCAAGGTGCAGCTGTATTCTGTGACATTTACTGTTGTAATGGTGCTTGGTGACGTGGGCGTTGGCTGCTGTAGGTTGAGTTGGAGCTGGAATGGCTCGACAGCTCTTTTGCTGGGGGGATCTGTCCTCTTCTTCTGTGTTCCCATTACACAGTACTGCCCTTAGTCTTGTTGCCTGGCAACAGACATTGCCTTAAATAACTGGCTACCCAGACGGAAATAGTGCAGAGATATTGACAATGTAGTAGGGTTCACTCCAGGCAACAACAAATTATATTTCAGGCTTTTCTGTTGTTTTTCTCAGAAAATATTAGGGTGAAGCTGTGCGTGAAAATGGCGTGTTGCTCTCACTCGGTGTGCCTGAGCTCTCTAACAGAAAACTGGAGGAGTGGTGTGGTGTGGGCTGTCCCTGCAGAGATAGCCAGGCACCACTGAATGGTGTCATCCATGTAAGTGGTTCCCAAATGAGCCTGCACACCAGGCTGCACTCAAAACGTGCTATTATCTATGCAAATTCTGCCGCCCTGGTAGAAAAAAAAACGAAGCACCAGGCACTCTATTAGTGATCGTACAATGAACTGGAACCATCAGCAAAACACATTCTCTTACAAAAGGATTCATATCTATACGTAAAATAACCATTTAAATGATTATCTCTAGCAATATAATAAAAATGATGAACGTTATAATTTTCACTTATTTTAGAACCATTTCTATCAGTTATAATCCTCTGCCCATCAATCAAAGCATCAATTACTCTGATTATATCTATTTCTTTATGCAAATAGAGCATTGATGGCAGTGGCAAACATTTTCATGGCGAAACACAGCTGAAGTGTTGAAATTATTGCCTATATTTATTAAAGCCCTTAACCTTAAATTATTTAGTGATTCCTAAAAGATATTTTATGGTATTTTTTTTACCTGTCAATATTTCATAAGCACAGAGTCTGATGGCTCGCAGATTTCAGTGTAACATTAGACTGAAACCCAGAATATCACAACTACCAGGTCCCTCATTAAAAATGCTCAACCACTACGACTACTCCAAAATCTCACTTTGCCAGACTGCAACTTTTTTTTTCATATCCCAAGATCATTTTCAAAGGGCAGAATTTGTACAGCTGACATAAAACTGTTCTTCTTTTCATTGTTACAATTTTCAGAGAAATTTAAGGTCCATTTTTTGTCCATGTGAGTTTAATTTTTGACTTTTGAGACAGCAGTTGAAAGAATAATTAACATAATTTATCAGCACTCCCGGTGCTGATAAAAAAAATATTTAATTGGACCTAGTGCCTAATGCCCCTGTGGCCTCATTTCCTGTTGTTAAGGTCCAGAATAAATTTGGATACTAGACTATGATATAAAATATAAATGTTTTCATATAACACCAGGGTGTTACTAGATGAAATCATGCACTATATATAAAAGAAGTGCATATCCACTGTGAAGGAACTTGTTCGTTTGTGGACTGTTTCTTTAGCCTCGAGCTTGTCATTTTGCTTCTGCCATCTTGGGCTTTTGAAATGTGACAGGAGCATATTTGGGCAAGATTGTTGAGCTGATCCACTAATGCTAGCACTTACTAGCTTGGCTTACAAGTGCATCCATTATTCACTGTGAAAATTATAGGGGTGCTAATTTTATGTTGTTAAAAATCAGGCTAAAAACAAAATGTACTCACTGGAAAAAAAAAAACAAAACTGAACACTTGCCTCCTTAAAGTGTCTTTTTGTACAACTGAACACTGATCAAGTGAAGGGTCGCTATAGCACACTATACACCCATACAGCAGCAACTTTTCAGTGACAAATCCTAAAGCATAGCCTGCTTTTTTGTTAATTTACTGTAAATGGGACCATAATTTTAAAAAATGAACTTCAAGCTGTATTAAATAACATGAAATCAGCGAATGAGGTCTTAAACTCACTAGGAAAGTGTTTATTGAGGTCATAAATTGAGTGAGAAGTATCTACTTACCTACAATAAGTCTTCTTTTTGCCTCCTGCTGGTCATTAGAAAGAATGCCGGTTTAAGGCACTTCCACCTTGGCTTCACTTTTCAGTCCCAGAGTTATGCTGTGTTCCATTTGAAATGGGAAGTCAGAAATCCCGAGTTCCCAGTTGGAATGTTGAGCTGGAGCACCCCCTCAAGTCAGAGTCTCCCCTTGGAAAGTTGGAGAAGTCACACCAACGCCAACTTTGGCATTCAAAATTGCAGCAAAACTGTAGAACTTGTTATCTATAATACCACTGTTATGTATTTGTGACTCGCTAAATAAAACACACACAGAGAACCAACCAGGCTTTATTCATAAATGTGCTGCAGTGGTGTTTCTAAGCACAAAAAAACAGTCATTGCATTGTACTCCAGGTATTGCTAGTGATGGCTCGACCTTGCTAGGGAGCAAAACAAAGTCTGTTTTCTGACTACTACTACTAGAACGTCGCCAACTCAGATATGATGTCACTCCCAGTTCCCAGATCCAATTTCCGAGGTTAAAGGAATGCCGCATTTACATTCATATTTTATTTGCAGTTTGATACTTCAAGGGATGGATATGAATATGTCACTAATGGCTCCATAGCCTGCATAGCACAGTAATTCTGTGTTGCACTGGAAAAAACTAAATCAAACATAGTTTAAATTGCAATTTTGATTTATTTCTAGATTATTTTGAAAGAAATCTCTTTAAGATGACAAATTAACTGCACATGCACTGTAGAATGTTGTACCTCTAGTTTGCTTCTTGTTGACGTTATTACAAATGTTTTGCCCTACTTTACTTCCATAATTCAGTCATTGCTCGTGCTAGATTTAACTCCACCCATCATATAAAGACAAAGGCATGTACTATATCATAGTAATGTTTTCCCATGTTGTGCTACACCACCTCATCTGAGCTTAAAATAAATATACTTACCAATACATCAGCAGAGGGACTTGAGTTGCAGAATGCCTACAGCGCAGAGACCCCATTTATCTTTGAGGGAATCTCGCATTCAATACTAAAGGAATTTAATAAGGACCCAGCCCTCCATCCCCCCAATGCAGCTGTCAGGAATGGCCTTGTAGTCTCATTTGCATTCAGACCTGGTGCTGGTGGTTCTATTCAGTCAATATTGAAACTCAAAGCATCTACATTAGGATCATCTTTTCTCCCATCAACCCCAGGGGTACTTGGTGATGGCAGACATGGGGCTTTGTTCATGGGGGTAGACAGTTTTATTAATCAAAGGGAAATTGCAGCAGGGGAAGGTGGGGGCTGGTCTATGTCTTTGTAACGGTGTCAAGAGGGAATTGTCTGTGGAAGGTCAGCACTGCGTCCGCAGAGCTTTCACTTCAGCCTAGTTCAAAGGAATGTGTCATTCAATTTCTATCTGTCTCATTGTCCACTCAGCCAAAGACACTGGAGGACCTGCTGCAGTCCACCCAAATGTTCAAGTGTTTCACTGTAGTGCAGTTTTGTGTATGTCCTGTAGATCTAGCATCACTTCTGCTGGATCTTTGGTGGATGTGAAACTGCCACTTATCTTGTTGTACACAAATATGTACAAATTTATTCCTTCACTGTCATGAAAGATCCAGAGTCTTATATGCATCTTAAAACATTAAACAACTGCAGATACTTCGTCTAAATCATGGCGGGCTCTTTTTCTTGACAGGGTGAGAGCACAATACTGGACCTGGACCTGATGGAGGAGAAGTTACCTAAAAGTAGTGCCTCTTGCAAAGCTGGCAAGCCTGGAAGAAAACGCAAGCTGTTTCCAGTGAGTGTTGACTTGACATGTCTACACAAATTACATCTGCCCATCCATGCACATTTGTTTTTTACTGATTAGGTCTGATTCAACAAACCCAATAATAGGATTAGAAAAATATTTATAAAAAAATACTTGCAGATGATTTGTCAGTATGTTTAAAGCAGCCTTGAGGTAGTATTAAGACCTGATATAGTAACACTGTACTCAGAATTAGGGCATCTTAGTAAGTGTTTTTACAGCTGCGGAGAATTGACCACATGTACCAAATGCTCCAGGCACATACGTGTTTCATTGTTGCTGTTGTTGTAATTCATCTCTGAGTGAGACAACCACTCCACTTGGTCGCATATCAGCCTCCTCGCTGACTCGCGTTGTTTCCTGCCTTCAGTGTCAACTGTCAAAAGAAAGAATTGCAAAGAAATAAATTTAGAACTCAAAAGAGGTACTTTAAACTTCAAGTTGTCCAACCACGTCTCAAGGCTGCTGTTTTAAAATAATCAGCCACAGAACTGAAACTACTGAACTGAAACCCTCCTGGAAGGCAGAATGATTGGCCAACTACAGTATGTGTCTGGCCAGTTATTCTGTGAAGTGCTTGTTGGATAGTTGCTTTCAGAAAATTCAACCCCCTTCCAGCATTGTCAAAAAGATGCGTTTGACCATCTGACCAGCTACAACATAATTGTGCTTGTGGTTCCAACCTGGTGATATTCAGTTACATTCATTGGTGTAAGCAGAGGTACTATATGAATCTCGTCATCTCTTTCAAGCTCCAAAAAGAGTATAAAGGTGTAAATGCCCGTGAGGAAAACCCATCTATAAATATATGATATTATCCTAGTTTGAATCATTATCACCTCTTCCCCTTGCAGGCTTTTCACCCTGTTTTCAAGTATGGAACAGCTGTTAATCGTTATTCTGTATGACTCATTGTTTTAGACATATACCAAACTTGTGTCCCATGTGTCCCATGTAGGTTATAAGACAAGTTCTGAGACTCTGAATGGTAAAAGCTCTTGGTTTTTTTTTGTTTTTTTTTCAAGAAATATATATATCTTCCCAGATGGCACATATAAACAGTTTCAGTAGAAAAACAAGTGTTTTTAGCCTTCAGAGTAAAGTGTTTTTAGCCTTCAGATATCTGTTAACCTGTAAGAAACGACGTGTACTTCTTTGTACTCATGAATAAATATCGCACAGTCTTGAACCTTGTTTCTAAGATACACACATGCACTTCACTAACACCATTTGCAATCTGTTTGTGATGTCTTTTGTAGTTAAAAGCCCTGATTTAATAATGACTCTTGGGCCAACATGTTTCTGGGCATTTTTTTTCCCTGAGATGTTATCATTTGCATAAGCCTCTGCTTAAAATCATCTTAATTAACTCTCACAGTGCAATTCAACAAACCAAAAAAAATGGGATTAGACAAATATTTACAGATAATATACTGTTGGGAGGGATATGCCGGAGGGTTTATGTCCCTGTATTTAAAGTATCTGAAAAGCTGCACTCAGAATCAGGGCGCCTCAGTGAGTGTTTTCACAGCTGTAGGGTATCGACCACATGTACCAGGCGCTCCACTCCACATAGATGCTTCGCAGTTGTTGTTGTTGTTATTCTTTGAATAAGAGAGTCACTCCAACGTCTAATTGGCTAACTTAAAGTGCTGTCAAAAAGCCTTTTTTAATTCTTTTGTTTGAGTCTGTTGAGAAGAAACTGACATGGAAAGAAAAAACAAGGTAAATGTTGGAAAAGGTAGTATAACACAAGCCTCCAGCCCTCCTTGTATGTTGTTTTACCCGCATGGATAAAGACAATGGAGATAAAGTTTACATCTTGTAGAAATGACAGAAATGTCCTTTGCAGTCTTGCATTTAACATCAGTCTCACTGAATTCTAGCGTGGTATTATTATACGATGCAACCCTTGCAACGAGTCAGTTTGTTATATTTCTTCCCTCCTAGATATTCAACAATCAACTTTAAGTGGTATAATTGCAAAGTGGAAACATTTAGGAACCACAGGAACTCAGCCATGAAGTGGCAGACCACATAAAGTTAGAGTGGGGTTGCGTAGTGTGTAAAAGTTGCCAACACTCTGCTGACTCAATAACTGCAGAGCTCCAAACCTTCTCTGGGATTAACATCAGCAGAAAACTGTATGCTGGGAGCTTCATGACATGGGTTTCCATGGGCGAACATCTCCTGTAGCTGTAACGTGTAGGTGGCCTAGTACTTCTATCCATATAGTGTACATACTAACCCTTTTTGCTCTTTGTTATGAGTTCATTACGTAATGCTTAATGCTTCCAATGTGGATAATTTAATAAAATTGCTCATCTGGTTACAAGTGTCATTTAAGAGATGAGTTACATATATTTGCTTTCTTTCCAAGAGTTCAATGACATGATCAATATACCACATAGTGAAGTAAATATGAAACTAGAGCCTGTTATCTTAGATTAGCAGGAGCTGTACATAAATACCCATTTATATGTAGACTTTAGTTTATGTATGCAATAAGCTTATATGAGGTGTTTGCAGTCTTTTTGCTAAAATAACTGCTATAGCCTAATTTTTTATTGTGTGGACATGAGAGTGCAATCCATCTTCTCATCTACTGTAACACTTGGCAGTAACATGAATAAACAGGTTTCACAAAAAGAATGTTCTAAACTAATCTCTTAGAAAATCTGTCTGAACAAAGTAACTGTGACTGAACTCTTTTTTTCAGGGCAATCAGCTTCTTTATTACTGGACCACAATATTTTCAGTTAAATTGATCAATTTCTGATGTCTTAGCCTAAAACAAAAAAAAAACCTGCCTGTTGCCTGTTTAATCTGTTAATTATTTCCCTTTTGAATGGATCAATCATTTGAATTACATAAAAAAAAAACAGGGAACTGTGAAAAATGCCCATAAACATCTTAAAATATCTTGTTCAAACAAAAGACATTCAATTAATGATAATAACAACACAAACAAAGGCAGCAAATCCCTCTAATCTGGTAACATTTTCCAGTTGCTGTTACTTAAATAATCAATTATCAGCTCAAATTTTCAGGTCTAAATCAGTATTTAATTTCAATTTCATTGTGCATTTTTAGGAAACACTATAAATGATAGTTTATTCATCACATTATTCATGCACGGGTTATATAAGAGTGTGCAAGTGTAATGCTGCAGCAGTAAGTTGGAGTATGTAGTTAGTGTTTTGTTTTTGACCTCTGTCTGACTGTCTGAGCTGCCTGATTTACCAACTTTGACCTTTGACCTCTGGCAGAGGCCACATGTAGTTTACTATGTCACTAATCTGTTGCGTAATTCTTTCACTGTCAGTTTGTGTGCTGGTAGCGTGTGTGTGTCTGAGCATATTGCTGAGTTTTTTGGGTGTGTTCGGCTTTCTGTGTGCTTGCTTTTTTTGTGTGTGCGTGTGTATTTGCCTAAACCCCTGCACACTGCAGCCTCTTTTTCTAGTAGTGAACTGAGTCAGAATATTAATAATGTCTCAGCTCTGGGTTGTTTTCATTCATCGTGTCAAACAGATTTACTGGAGAGCTGTTCTTTGTAAGAGTGCAATTGTTCAGTTTACAGTTAATTTGTTCTCAGTTACTACAATGATGAAGTCGTTTAGAGTTCTGCGGCCTCTGAAGAATGCTTTGAAACCGACTTTGGCTTGCTGTAGCTTTGTTTTACGATACAGTGCAATTTCCACTGAAGTTTTTTTTTTCTTTTTTCTTTTTTTTGCATGTCTGCTACTCGTAGTTTGCATTGCATCCATTACACAGACATTAAAACTTGATTTAAGTTGTGTTTGCTTATTCAGTTGGTAAGAATCAGGTTACAGATTTGGTTGGCTTCCTGCACAGCATCTTTGCTAAATATTGTCAGATGACAGACATATGCCTCCTGAGGCATTGCTATTGGCCTTCCTTAAATGCAAACTTCTGTAGCTAGCTACAGATGAAAGCTTCAGAATTGCACTCATAACTGCTGACAGTCTGATCTCACAAGACATGCTCTACTTTCTGCTCTCAGTGACCCTGTAGTGGGATTGTCTCACTAACTGTGTTTTTAGGGCTATTTTTAGGCAGCAGCAGAGACACGATCACATTTCTTCAAACACTTAGGAGTTGAAAAGAATCTTTTCTATGCCTTCTAAGACAGTTGGTGTTTTTTAAGGATTAAGAACTGAATTCCTGCCACTGAAACTTATTTCAGCTTTAGACAGGTCAGCTCCCTTTGAATTTACTCCTCTTTAAAGAATGAAATACTTGACTGGGCGTTCCAAACTGGCCGGGGAGAAGGCCTTCCCATTGTCAAACAGCCAACATTCTCGACATATTTCCGTGCTGCTGTAATGATGAATACATGACTACAAAAACTGCACTAGTGTACCTGATGAACTGTAATGTAATCCCTTCCTTTCTTGCAAGTTAATGGCTGTACAGCAGATTTACTGGCACAGGCTTTGAAGTTTATAACTTTAGCTGAACAGAGCTGAATGGGAAATGCCATAATTCACAGACTAATACGTGCAGAGATGAGCTACATGTTTGATTCTGTCCAGATAGAGCTGAGGAAATTTAATTAGGCTTGTCTAATATGAAAGAGATGAATGTGTTAGTTCAAATTTTCTTTGAAAAAGCCCATTTAGCCAACCCTGAAAAGTACTTATCCTCACACTGATAGGGCCAACTGTTTTATTGTGGCTTGTTCAGATGACCTTTTTTTCAAGCGTACTGGATGATTTGTTAATAAATCCTAAAAAGGTTTTGTTTATTTCGCAGCCAGCTATCCAGTCATATTTTATAACCGCTGAGAGGCACAACACTGTTGTACACTTCAAAACATCAATTTGTAACATACTGCTACAGCTGTAAGAATCTTTAAGGATGATCGATTGCCAGGATGTTAACATTTCAACCTCCTCTTTCCCTTCCTGCAGGTTGAGAGCTGTGGCTCTCTTAAAGACAGTGTGAGTGTGGGCCACAGCTACACTGTGGTAGGTAGGCCGTCCATGGTCCTCAATGGAGACATAGGGGGCCACAGAGACGGGATGCCTGATGCCTGCTTCCCGAAACAGGAGAGGAGGGAAGTAGAAAACGGGATTCCCAGAGACCCTTCCTCCTGCCGGGTGGAGGACATCTCCCAGGCTCAGAGTCTGAGTCCTTCCCAAGAGAACGGATTCCTGCCCAGCCTGGAAGAGCAGGACTTGGAGAAAGACAAGGATGACAGCCTGATGACGCCGCGCAAGAAACGAGGGAGACGGAAACTGGAGCGCCCAACGAAATGTAAGGTTTAGGCTTTTTTTGTTGTTGTTGAGTTTCAGTCTTTTGATCAGCTCTGTGTGGCTTCAGCGGGAAAAGTCATGTGCAAGATGTTGAGTAATGAACTGTAAATGGATGTCAGACTGAGTGGGTCAGCTCCACACATGGAGTATGGGACTGATGCTGCCAGGATTAGTAACACTACGCTAAAATAGTTGCCTTCATGCTGCTGTACCAAGCAGACTTTAGAGCAAATCGGTAACGATGTTTTTACTGTTACTATTTATACTAGACATATTATACAGAAAGTTATGCATGCAAGACTTCACTTCTTTTGAATGTCTCTGTGTGGACTACCAAATGCTTTAAGTATGCACAATATGCACCATATGACCAAAAGGAAATTTATAAGGCAACTGTAATAAAAAAGAAAGGGAGAATTACCAAATAGATCACCTTTAAAATAATGTAGATCAGTTTACATTTATTATGCTTGCCTGTAAGTTAATTATAGTGTCGTTTTAGTGGAATATAAAAGAACACAGATTTAATTTACCTCAAAGGATTCGACTCATCCAGCAATTCATTAAAACATCAGAACGTAGATTCCACGTTCCAGCAACTGACAGTATGAATTCACAAAATAATCTTAACAAAAAAACACTTAATTAAAAATTTAGGGAAAACACTCAGATGTGTCACTTTTTAATAAGACAAGAACAGGCCCTGTTCCCACTGTGCCGTTTTAGATTAAAGAAGTAATTATTTATTAATCTGTCTGTTCAGTTTTTCTAATAATTTTCCATGCACAAAATGGAAAACAGTTTCTGCTTCCAGCTTCTCAAGTGTGAACATTTGCTGCATTTATTGGACTTCATGAGGTACAATCCTTAAAAAAAACTTAACAGACAAAACGATTAGTGCGTGTAATTAATTGCCCTAATTATGTTCATTTTGAAAATAAGGTCACATTAACAGCTAAAATGACAGGGTTTAACTCGTTTACCATGGAGAGATGCAAGGAAATGAGGACAAAAAGAAAGAGGAGGGGAAAGATGCAACAAAGTGCATCAAAATATTTATTTACCTGAAATAATTCTGACCAATACAACCTGTTTGCAGTCTTATAATAAATAATTTTGTACAGATAAGATTTTAGTTCTAGTGGACTGAATCAGAACCAGTCACAGTGCAGCAGGAGATAACACAAGCATATAAAGGTGATGTAAATCAGTGGGGCATTGTTGTGAGAAAATAGTGCTGACAGGTAGGTTTTAG